>BPLR01006552.1:0-120952 GCA_021605095.1 Caerostris extrusa
GTTACGTATTGCTAAATCACAAAGCTGTCTAAAAATACGCATTTTTTCTTTATAGGGATAAAACCTATTTAATCATATTAAAGGAAACTTAGAAAATAAAATTTAGAAACAGAAAATAGAAAATTATTTTAATGAAAACATTGAAAAAGAATAAAACAAATGTGTTATTTTTAAATATATAATTTTTATAAATTAATTTTATAAAGTTTTACTTAATCCTTTTAACAAAATATTCTTTACACTTATTCAAAATATTAAAAATGCAAAGTAAATTTTTATTTTTGAACTTCTTATTTTATTCCGAGAAAATAAATCGACTTCGATCAAACTTTTTTACTTCGATCAAAATATAGACATAAGAGGTCCATACAATAGCAGTACATTATAACAAGTATAGATTTAACGAAAACATTTAAGAATTTAACTTTTGACAGCATTGTCCTATTTTTAAGAAAGTCAAAAGTTAGAACCATAAACATCACATTAAAAACTTGCTTAGATAGATTATAATTATTAATTAAAAATCAAATCCAAAACCATACGTTATTTTATAACAATCACGCAACATAAATTATCAATCAAACATACGATAAAAAAATCAAACCAAATCGAATCAAATCAAACTGATTGAAAAATGATGATTTCGAACATATGATTTGAAATCATTTAAAAGAATAAAAATATTAATTTATTTCATACAAGTATAGACACAAATAAAATTATCTACACATACAGTTTTATTCATATACATTATGAAATATATATAAAAATAGAAAGCAATGAGACTCAGATTGGTAGTTCAATTTTTATGTCTATTAATTAGCGACAAGGAAATATTTTTCCTTACATTATTATGAAATAATTTATTAGAGAATTTTAACAACGAGAATACACATCATCATCATCATCACATATTTATATATTTTAGAAAATTCTTATAAATTAGCCCAAATTAATGATTTGCAACTCACTGGCACAGTAAATAATATACAACACACGAATACTGCACTATTTGTCACACATCAAAATAACTTTAATAAACCATTTGTTGTGCAATGAAGCAAAAAAACAACAAATATTCTAGTTATTCTTATCAAAGAATAATTAAAAGTTTGTCTTTTATACAATTGTATCCAGAATCTAAAATTATCACAAGCAACATAAATATATCTTGAGAAGAGCCATTTTTCAGTAAACATGTCACCAAAGAATTCCATCTATTTTATAAAATCAGCTGTCTAAAATAACCTTGTAATTGTATCACTGTCATACTAAATAAAGTGATTGTCTAAATTTTTTTTTAAGTTTCTTAGCAAAAAAAATGTGGTTTTTATTTTTCCTTTTTGTTAATAAACGAATTTATGAAAACTCAGAAATATGATAAAAAATTTGAGTATTTGAAAAATTAAAAATTTCTGCTGAACTATTTTTTGAAAAGTTCTGTTATTGAAATGCAGAAAAATTTAAATTTTATTATTAAGAATTTAACCAGAATATGCAGTACTACAAAATATTAGCCTTTCGAATAAATTGAAATACGAATACATTTGAAAGTAAATTTTGAAAATAGATTCAGTTAATGGATAAGCAATAATTATTTTTCTTAATTTTTTATTATATATATAAACCAGCAGACATAATCCGACGTTGTACTGCTTCAGAAAATAAAACTTACTTTTTCACTTTGAATCACATCTGTTCAAGGCAGCATCTTAATTCATAATTTTCGGCCTTTCAGATACATTCAGGTTTTCTGATATTCCTACGTTTTTTATATATATATATATATATATGCTTGCTCAGGAGTCAATTCTGGTCTGATTGAATAGTTTCTTTTCTAAGATGCCATTTCATTAAAACCAGTGGAGCTACAACAAAAACGTTTCCCCCATATTATATTTCCTCTCTCCCAAACTTATCCTTATTCCGTTCAGAAGAAGGAGTAGGTAGTTTTTAAATCATAACAATTTTTCCTAAAAATATAATTGAAGATAACATTAAAAACTTTACTATCACACTTTAAAAGGGTGGCCACTCTCCAGTCAAAATAAAATTCCCTACTCTTCCCACTTTTCCAGGTGAAATTTAAAAATTCCAGGTCATTCATATAAAACTGGGACACCGTATTAGCTATTTTACAAACCTTAAGAATATAAAAATTACGCTACGTCAGTGATTAACAACATTTATGTTTAAAACCTTGTAAAAAGTAACAAATTTTACAAATATTTTCAAAATGTGGCATCCTACGGAAAATCATGAAGCAAGAATTTTCTTTGACATCACTAGAAACATAAATCCTCATACAGATCTTTCATAAAAAACAAAAGTTTTTTACAGAAATAATGCCAGCGTACTATTCTGCCAAAACTTTTCTCGACTCTCAATATTTTCCATAATTAAAACCTAAACGTGTTTCTAGAAAACGGAATTAAAGAACATCGTATAAGCGAAATTGTATATATTTTAGAAAAAAATACATGCAAAACTTTCAAATTACGAACGAAATAATTATATTTTGCAAAACAAATTGAAAAAATAACTAAAATTGTAGTAACAGAATTGTTCGAAATAAATAACAGAACTAAATGTTTAGTCCCTTTATGATATAGAGAAATATTTTACCTTGCCGAGTACTCCTTCTTTCGCTTCTATTTTTGCAGCATCATTACGCTTGTACCTTCTAATTCTGCAAATCAACGCTTCATCTTAATTCATAGTTTTTAAATATTTTCTCATCTAAAATTCCAACAAACTCCCCACTTAAAAATATTTTAAGCAGGACAAAATGCATACGCAAGCTCACTTTTTTATTAAGCGGACATTACATATGTGAATTGTTGCAGTTATAATTTTTGAAGTATTCGAAAACGGTTCATACAATTTTTTTTGACCAGTTATTAACACGTATTTCTTTTTCTTTTTTTCAATCATTCATTTAAATAATAGTATACTATCTATTAAAAAGTTAGGTATGTTTTTACGGATAGAGTAATTATTTGAAATCTTAAAAATTTCTATTTTTGAATAATTTTCATTAACAAACTTTTTTTACCCTTTAAATAAAATCACTGAATATATTTAATCTTTTCCTCCATATCTTGAGTATTATGAAATTATTCGTATGTCTTTATATAAAATACACTTAATCTTTAAGAGATTTTCAATAATAAATTGTTATTCTTCTAGAAACTGTATAACCAGTTACTGGTAAAGTATGGGGGCTGAGGTTTGAGAAAAAATAAAAAGAATCTTGTGGTGTAGTACTTGAAACCTAAATTAAGCAAATAACCTCGATCCTAGAAATAACTAGCTATGTTTACCCAAAATGCACATTAATCATTATGAATTCGCAATAACCTGTACCACAATTAAACTTACAAGTACGCATGCCTTCAGAGACTTATATAAGTTGGAAAATGAAACACACTCACATGAAATAATTCACAAACAAATTTCAAGATTTTAAATATTGACAAAAGTGTATTTAATAATATTTACAAATTTAAGTTTGAAAACAAATCATGCAATTAATATTATCTAAGAAAAAGTGAAATTCCGGATATGTAAACTAATATTTCTATTAGTTTGACTAATAAAAATATAATTTATACATGTTGTCAGAATAACAAAATAATTTCACTACTAAAACAAGCCCTACAGCTTCATTACTTGCCCCAACTGCTGGGAGAGAGGGGCATTTTTTTTTAATAATGATAAGGTTACTTATTACACTTAAGCAATTGATAATTTCAATCGGGCAGCAAGGGAAACATGTCCATCATGAAGCATGGCTGAGCAACTTCCTTTTCAAATGACGCCGTAGCCAGGGGGATCTTCAGCTAACTCGTTGAAACCGAGAGTCGGCGCAAATGTATCATGACAAATGAAATCTAGCACCACTGGTTCAAAAGTCGTGGCAACAGGGGCCAACTACTCATGGAGTTCTTTTGTCGGGCAAGAAGCGTCTTGTCTTGGTTTCTAACACTCGGAGACCACTTCACGCCAGGCTATCTTTCCTCTTCTGGGCTTCCAGCACTTCAATACGGGGACGGGCAGCTCACCCCTTTTCAATGTCCCCTTGTCTTCACTCTTTTCTCCATTTTATTCTCTCCTCTCTCCCCTCGGTTCATCTTTCCACCCCGCTTGATCTAGCTGACGTATTCTTTTTTGGAGGTATTTAATACCTGAGGGCACCATCTCCGATATGACAAGGTAAATACAGTTGAAATAATGAAATTGCCTAGAATATATTTACAAATATAATAAAAAATTAACTTACAATTATAAACAAATAAAAGAAAAGAAAAATATTTAAAAAATATATAATATTTAAATATTAGAAATTAAATAAAAATTTTGCGCTGAAGTTTTAAATCATAATGGGGAAAGTAAGAGTCAATCTCCTGGATTGCAGTATTTTAATTAAATTAAATTCAAGTTAAATTAAAATATGTCAAGAATAAATAGAGTGTTATTTTAAGAAGGGGGAATGTAGACAGAGGCAATAATGAGTGGATCTTGATTATTTAGATTTGTAGAATTAATTGTGGCTTCTATAAAGTTTAAATTAGGATTGAAACTTGATGATATGGAAGAGAACGTTTGATAAATATTGCAGTACCTCCTGAAGCTGCACCGTTAGTTGGCAGAACTTCTACTATTTTTTATTGCAGTCATAATTAACAACACTAAATTTTTTATTAGGGTTAGGAAAGTTTATTGGATAAGCATAATATCCGGGCTGTGGTTAGTAAGAAAATTAGTGAACTCAATTCGTTTGTTGTAAATACTATTTGCATTCCAGGAGATTATAACCAGTTCATTTTTGTAGTACCCATTATTGAGGATTTGAAGCAGGGACTGTCGCGAGAGCCGGCATAAATAATCCAAGTTTATCCAATTAGTTTTCAGTTTTTTGCACTAGTGGAAGAATTCTAAATAACCTTGGAAAATCTGCGAGAATAGTTTTGCAATTCATTAAGAAGAGATAACGGTGACAGGATGTATAAGTTTTGTTTGTTGTTTTCCGCCGTCAAGGTAGAAGAGGCAGGAGCAGTAGTTTCAGTTCTTCGATTTTAGTACAGTGGCCGCTAACAGCATGCGAAATGAACGATCAGGATTGCTTGAGAGTAGATTTGAAAGATCTTGGAAGATTAATTGTGGTTGACGGAAACTGTCCTTTTTAAGTTGTGGTTTTGGAAATGCTGGACATCCTCTTCAGGAAGCGACACGTCCTTCGGCTTGACAATTTATACAGGTTGGCTCAAGAATTTTCTCTTTAATGGAGCACTCGCTAGTTCTATGGTTCTCACCCATTTAGACCTGGGCAGTCTGTGACAGTTTTTCACTCTGAATGGTCAAACAAATTACACTTGAAACACTGAATTGTTATGTTTTTTTTTCTATTGAAGTTTTCAATAGTAACAGGGGGAAAATATGCTTTTCACTTTGAAGATTTCTTTAGCGTTGAGTCTCCGCTTCAATGGTTGACGTATTCGTTTGAGCTATTTAGCCCCTGGGCGCTCCATTTCCGATATGACAGGGTAAAACAGTGAAAATTGCCCAAAATATATTTATAAATATAATAAAAAAATTTAACTGACAATCATAAACAGATAAAAATAGAAATTAAACCAAAATTTTGCGTGGTTGTTTGAAGTCATAATTCTGAACGTAAGAGTCAATCTCCTGGATTGCAGTATTTTCATGATTAATAAGCGTGCCAAAAAATTAAACAGAGATGTATTTAAGAAAATCTTTAAGGAAGGTAAATAGCTTTAGAAGGACTAGTATTAGCTTTATAGATATCAGAATTGCGCATGAACCATTTAGCATAGGTAATTTGACGGATAGTGATATTTTTGTAAAGTTGCAAGTGTTTTTAAAATTGATTTAGCTGCATAGGACTAGACCGGACAAGCGTACACGTGAGAATTGGGAAGCATAGCCGTATAAAGAAGAATTTTGTTATCTCTGGTCATGGTAGAATTTCTATTTATAAGTGGGTAGAGTTTTCTGAACGCAATACGAAATTTAACTTTGGTGAGCAGAAAATGTTGTTTTCAAGTTAAATGTGATCCAGTCCTGATGCTCCTAAATATTTAGTTTGATTATTCAAGGGATACTAGTATTATTGATCTTAATCACGGATTTTTTAAGTTTATTTCAATAGACAATAAAACAGCTTCATTTAATGAACCAGTTATTGAGAATTTTAAAGTGATTAGTAAGGGTGATAGCTAAGAATTTAGTGTTTTTATATTTGAAAAGGATTGCAGTATCATCAGCGCAGATAGCAGTTAAGAGTTTAGAATTAATTGGGATATCAGAAATAAAAATAGAGAAAAAAAAAAAGAGATGAAATTTTACTACCTTGTGGAGTACCAGCCATAATATTTTTTTTAATAGAAGAAAGAGTTTTGTTTGCTTTAACAGAAAAGGTTTTTTATGAGAAAGATAGGAGCGAATAGGTTTAATCAAGTGAGGAGGAAAGTTGAGAATAATAAGTTTATGTAATAATCCGTCAATCCAAAAATGCTTTCTGAATATCAAGAAATGTCCACCCGTCTCTGCTTCGATGTCTCACACATCCATTTTATAGGTCATTTTTAGAGTCTATTTCCGTTCGGCAAACCCACTTCATCCCTAAATATCCATATATTAACAAGAGTCTTCATCCCTAATTATCCTATATATTAACAAGAGTCTGTAAAGTCTTGTAAACTGCTGCCCTTGACCCTCTGGCAAGAAGTTTGTATGACCCCCACCAATTAAAACGCTTCCCAGAGATATCACTTTCAGCAGCAGTTGTGGCAAATGACCTGCATCCACTGAAACTGGTCATTCTACTGTACATATTGGGTTCCCATCCGGTCAGGGCTAGACACCAACAAACATCCCCTGTCACTTCCTGTTATATATTACTACTCATTTATTTTATATATTCAAGTAAACAAAATATATTTTGTGGGTTTTGTTTCCTATTATTATAATTTTTACTCACTACTTTCAAAAGGTTTTGTTGCTCCTAAATTTTGCCCGCAATTGCCTGTCTTGCCTATCAATCTGGTAATTACAAAACTTATTACAATTTAAACTTTAATTATTTAAATGTGATAATTTATTTTTGTAAGAATTTTGCTTATTGTTGGAATGTTTATTGTTCCTGTAGTTCACGATTAAATTGTTTTAGGTGAGACGTAACGTCTACCATGAAATAAAATCTTTTGCATCGACTGATCCACTGACCTCTTGTCAATCAGAAACGCTTTTATTTCTGTTAATAAAGAAGTAAAACATTTCGAAACGTTTTCTCTTGATAACCGACATACCTTGCCATGCAGCAGAAAATCTGAGCACTTAATTTCCATCTTAATTAAAAATTCTTAAAATTGGCAATGATTAAGAGCTTTAACTATAATGAAGTTGATTATCTTAATCATTAATTTCATAAGTTTGTAAATTTCTTTGGAAATATCTAGGCACAAAGCTCTTCTTGATGCTATAGTTAGTATGTGATTAATTTTTTCTTTCAATATAGCAACAAAAACCTTTTCTTACGCTGGTCATACTTTTCGCCCAGTCTGTTGAAATTGAGATAATATAATGTTTTTCAATGCACTCAATTACAGCATTTGCTATATTTCCGCCATGTGTTTGACCTTCGAGTGGCTATAATCCTAAATATTCTTCTTTAGGTTTCGTAGATGAAATAAATCGTACAAAAAGTGAAACTTACGATGTATCATTTATGTTACAAGACTCTTCTGATAAAGCTGAAACCAATTTGGGATCTTCGACTCGTTGGTTGGTTATATTTGAAGATATTTTTGACTCACTCTTTTAGGAGACAATGGTTACTCTGACTTTTATTTTAAAATATCTGTTTTGTTCTTAAATTTCCGAAATAGCTCTTCGGATACATTTATAAAACTTTTTTGTGTATTTACCGTCTATATATGGTTTTCCTCTTTAGCAATCTCTTGGCTAATCACAAAACTTGCAATATAAAATTGTTGGAAGATTGGAACCCGTAATTAAATGCAGAGCTTTATTTTCCTTGACTCTTCTGAAGTTCCTCAACTGCTTTCTTCCTTCGTAGCAGTCAATTGAAACTTCGTGGCCCCTAAATGCACAGAAAGGCAGCAAGTGGAGGGGGAAGTGCCGATGGTGGGGAAACTTGAACTTTGGAGAGAGGCAAAGTGCTTCGGACCGAGGTAAGTGGAATTGACAACTGCAGGGTGTGTGACTTTAACTACAAATCTACTTTTTTTTCTTGCGAGGACAAGCGTTCTGAAGTAATACACTGTAGAAAATGATGATACTCGACATTTTATCTTTCTGAAAAATAGAAATAAGAAAACCAATCATCACGAAGTTTTAAAAGTACTGCATGTGCGCGATCGCACGTGATATTTTCTGGAAGAGCCACTATCTAGAGGCCAAAGTACAAGGTTTGCCGTCGACCTCTGATTTAGACCTCTGACCTCTGATTGACTTGAAACTTAAAAGTTCAGATATATTGGAGTGTTTTGGTCTCGCATAGGTCACATTTCCCATAGGACAAATAGAAAAATTGGATGAAAATTACTTCAAAAGAGCAGGAAACATTACTAAGAAGACAAAATTGGTAGATAATATGAGGATCCGCATTGAATAAGGATATTGCCTTCATCCAAATTGCAAAATTATCAATTTAACCATACGAAGAAAAGCTGTATTCTTAACAATAAATGATCCCAGTTAATAACTAGTAATTCTAATTATTGCATATTGTAATGTATTAATGCATACTGTTTCATAAAAAGGATCTTATTTCTTAGTTAAATGTCTCCTAATTTCTCGGAGAATTGCATTTATTCATTAAGAAACTTAAAACTCTTTCACTTAATTTATCATTACATTTAGTGGCCAAATTCCTTAATTGCAGAAACAGAAATTATGACAAACATAATTTAAAACAACTGAATAAAAAAAAACAGATCAGCTTTTTAATAATATTTGGTTCCTTAAAAGTCTAATTAGAGGACGTTAAATATATTGTAAAAGACGATTCCAGATCAAAATTTTTGTACAACATTTAATTTATAAAATTGGTTTGACCAATTGTTATTTATGAATTTACTATTTATAATAGGTTTAACAACACGAATTCGCAATAACTGGTTTTATATGGCATAACCTTTTCTTATAGAAATTAAGAGATACTCTTAATTTGTCCTGAAAGATCTGTAATGTTTTATGTAAATTGGATATTAAATTTTTTAATAAGTTATTTTATTTGATAGATTTTTAGACAGTCCATTTCATTTAGTTAGTAATAAAAAATTATTCCATTTTTTAGAACAGGGATGGCAAACTACGGCCTGCGGGCCAACTCCGGTCTATGGGAAGTTTCTATCCGGCCTGCGGATAGAATTTTAATTTACCCCGGTCAGAGGCAAATTAAACGAAATATATAATTATATATTATATATCCATCTCCTTTTCTACTTCGATTAAATATTTTTTTTCTTCCTTTTTCAAAGGACTGAAGATCTTTTTTACTTTCTCTATTTTTGTTCTGCAGAACACAAATCGACGTAAATATCAAGTACAGTCAGCTTTCAATCGGTAAAGTGTTAAAAGCGGAAGTTCTTTGTTAGTTATAGCTGTAGATTGGAGCCAATAAGAGCTTCTCTTTCTTTGGAGCAGACATATGGGAACCAATATAGGTGAATTAGACCTCACATGTGGCAGACTGAGCATTTTAAGCTCCAGCCAGCGGCTTTTCTTTTGGCGCGAGTTCTAATATTATTGATTGCGTATGGAAAGATTGCGGACATATAGCCTCATTGTGAATAGTGGTGAAATTATTAAAAGTATAGCGTATTTAGTGCTTGTTTGGGTTATTCGTAAAATATTTCAACCCCAAAATGGCTAATAAAAAAACGTAAAGTTGATTCAGAGTGCCGTGCTTTTTTAATGATGAATGTACCTGGAAATATTTTTTACAGTTGTAAAAGATAAACCAGTGTGTCTCTTCTGCAATGAAGCTGTAGCAGTCTTCAAAGTATACGAGGGTCACTCTGAAATTTTTGAGATACGGTTAAATGGTACAAGTTTAACTTACCAAATTTTAAGAGTGTTCAAAGTAGTCCCCTCCAACATCAATGCACTTTTTGAAGACGATTTTTCCAAAGATTAAATGCTTCACACCATCCATTTCTTGGAATTGATAAAAACATGCTTTTATAGCCTCAACAATCTCCTGTCTTCGGAATGAAAACGGCGACCATGTACATTTTTCTTGAGATTTAAAAAAAAAAAGCCAAAAAGTCACACATAGCAAGATCAGGGGAATAGGGTGAATGTTCTATCGCTTTGATGTGTTTTTAAGAAATTCGACTGTCGATCTTGCCGTATGAGAAGATGCATTATCATGGTGAAGCCTGAGTACTCTCACATTGTCTTCTTGAAGAATTTCTGGAAGACACTTAGTGGTGTACGAGTTAGCTGCGACTGTCTTCTGTCCCCCTCCAGCTTGATGGCTTTGATCAGTCCTGTATTTCTGAAGAAAACGGCATACATTATTTTTCATTGCTCGTTGTCTTTTCACCATTGTTGGTTTGCGGTCATCTTCAAAGACCCATATTTTACTTTCTTGTGTTGGAAAATCAAAAACGGCATGTAAGTTTCATCACTAGTTATTATTTTTTAGAAATAAGGCGGTGTCCACCATCGTTAAGTAATTTTATGGTTTCTTTGAAGATTCTGACACTCCGTTTTTTGGTGTTCTGTTAAATTACGGGGGGACGATAAACTAATTTTTTCATATGCAGTCCTTCATGAATAATTCTATGTATAGCTGCGGATCCAATGGTAAGTTTCTTCTGTATCATTTTATAAATGCAGCGATTATCATCGACTAACATTTTCCGTATGGCTGACACATTTTCTGGAACTACAGCTGATGAAGGTCTTCCTGCGTGTTCTTGATCCAGCAGAGAACTTCGACCTTTCCGAAATTCTGTATACCATCTAAATATAACTCGAGATAGAGCTTCGTCTCCAGATACTAGTTGTAGACGTTGAAGGCATTCTTCTTGAATTAACCCCACTTTAAAATCATAGAAAATCATAGTGCGATAATGCTCTCGCGTCAATTCCATTTTCCTTTCTTCCAAAATCTATACTACGACAGCTAAATTGTAATTGTTGCCACAAATCATCGTCTACGGCCATAAAAGAGTTCAAATTTATAAATTTAACGAATATTTTTTTTTTCTTTTGTTTGTCGTCTGCCGCTGTCTCAAAATTTCAGAGTTACCCTCGTATAACATTTCCCGTCATTTCGCCTCTAAGCATAAGAATTAAAATTACGAAGTAATGTCCGAATATGAAAGAAAACAAAATGCAGAAAGTCTTTGTAAAAAATTACCAGGCCGACAAAAATTTTTCAAGAAGGTAAACAGTATCCAAGAAGCAGTTACACATGCAAGTTACATTGTAGCATACAATATTGCTAAAAATAATAAAGTTTTCAGTGATGGGGAGTTTGTTAAACAATGCATGATCCAAGTTTGTGATGTTTACTTTCCTTGTGATCTTGATTGTGACGAAAACGGTGACTTACAGAATCAAAGCCATCGATAAAAATGTGACATCACAATTAGAGTCAAAGATTGGCCATTTTAAATTTTGCTCCATAGCTATGGATGAAAGCACTGATATAAATGATACAGCTCAATTAGTATTATTTATAAGAGGTGTTGATGAGAACTTTAATATTACCGAGGAACTGGTGTGTATACGTTCTTTAAGGGGAACTACTACGGGATGTGATATTTTTCGTGAATTTCAGGAATGACTTTTAACTTTGAAAGTGGCTATAACAAATATATGTAATATTACGCACCAAATGCATGTTATGTAGCACCAAATATGACAGGAAAAAATCTGGATTTCTTGGACTCTTTAATCAAAACTATCCCGGGAACAATGTTGTTTTCCTACATTGTGTTATACATCAAGATGCCATGTGTAAATCTGCATTGGATATGATGCAGATACCCGTGCTAGATGCAACTGTGAAGCTTGCAAATACTATTCGATATTGTGGGCTTACTCACAGGCAATTTCGAGATTTTCTTCAGTCCGTGCATTCTGCATACTCTGATGTACACGATGTTACACAAAAGTAGGATGGTTTAATGCAGGATGTGTTTTCGAGCGAGTTTGGCAGCTGAAAGACGACATTGTGTCGTTCTTCCATGAGAAACAGTGTTCTGCGGAGTGCGAAATGTTAGAAGATATAGAATGGCTTTCAGACTTTGCATTTTTCACAGATCTTCTTTTGTCATAAGAGCAACTTGAATGTTAAGATGCAAGGAAAAAATCAATTTATCGACGACATCTGGGCACATCTCAAAGCTTTTAAATTGAAACTTAATCTGTTTGGTGGGCAGTTAGCTAAGAACGACTTGTCTCATTTCCCGAGATTAAATTCAATACCTCTAAATTCAATACCTCATAGATTATAGATTAATACCTCATAGATTATATTCAATACCTAAATGAAGAAGAAGATTTAGAATTATGTAGATGGCTTGAAAAAAAACTGCATTTTGAGTTCGAACGCAGATTTCAAGATTTCAGTGCCATTCAAACAGAATTGGATATTTTTACCATGCCTTTCAACGTAAATTGTGAAGCCGTGAGGTCAGATTTGCAGGTTCAATTAAATGAGTGGCATTCTAACAATCTCAAGTAATTGTTTCTACATATGCCAAAATTAGAGTTTTAGAAATCATTATCGAAAGTAAGTATCCCAAATTTAATATCTCACGCCCAGAAAATCAGTGCTATGTTTGCTTTATCTATATATGTGAACAAGTGTTTTTAACTAGGAATCTTAGAAAGAATTATTTCAAAAGTAGACTGACAGATGGCCATTCTGAGTTCTTAGAATTAGTACATCTCACTTCGAACCTCAATATAAGGAATTTTTAAAATGAAATCTCAATTTCATTCATCTCATTAAAATATTTAAATTGTAATACTTGTATATTGTTTTTAAAATTTCAGAAAAATTTATCTTGGCCTGCCAAATTTTTTATTTTTTATTTTTGGAAAAAGTTTGCCCATTCCTGTCTTAGAAATATATCAATTATATGCTCTACTATTCTACAACAGAAGCCCATCACTAATTTATTAGAAATTTTTATTAGAAAGACGGATGATAAATTTGTCGATTTTTTTGACTATAGAGTCACTTGGTAAACAATTTCAAAGTTCCTAGTGTTCATGATAACAAATTTTTTTTCGATTTTTTAAAAAATTACTCATTTATTAATATTTTTAATGGAACGTTTGTTTAGCCTAATAGCACTGGCAATTACAATTGCGATTTGATTGAATTTTTAAATTAGGTTGCTAAATGAAAATTAGCTTTTTTTAATTGAAAAAAAAAACCTGTAAAATAATCTTATTTGGTGGAAGAAAATAAACCGCAAATCAGTAGCATATGGAATTGATAACAATTCAAGTAATGAACTCTGCTACTAACTGTGTATTAAAAGGCGATTCATTGGTAATTTTTTTTTTCTTTTATACACCCAAAGAGTTCAACAGTTTCGGGAATTTCAATAGAACAAGTAATATAAAAAAAAAAAATTTTTTTAAGTCAATTCCAACTTTTTTTCACTCTATTGCTGAAAGTCCTTTATAAATAATTTTCATTCATTTTTTAAGATAATCTGGCGCCATCTATTGGTAGATATATGCAACTTAAATCTAAAAAAACTAAAATTAATTAATTAAATTTAATGAATGAATTAATATTTGAAAAAACTGTATTAACTTCAAGTGTCATCTCCTACAAGTTAAAAAAAAAATGTATTTGAACTCGAGTGTAGGAATAAAAAAGTATTTTATGAACGATTGAAAATTTGAACAAGATATATATAGGGAGAGTGTGAGCTACTAGAAGGAATTGAACAAAATAATTCAATTACTCATAATTTAACAAAAGCAGATGAATCGTCTGCAGTTTGCTTATCAAAAAAAAACGTGATATAATACATTTTTATTTTTACAGCAACATCTTTTTAATCGTTATGAGCAAAAAGTGCGTATTTTATAAATCAGGGATTCTTTTTTTTGGAAACCTAATTTAATATTTTTATACCAACTTTCGTAAAACACTACGAATATATTCTGATTTTCCGATGAAATAATGTGAATATCATAAATTAATAATAGAATAAATAATAATAAATAATATCTATAAGAATAATTATAATAATATTAAATTAAATAATAGAATTTAACATTGATTATGAATTAACTTTTTCCTTCAGTTAGAATATTAGGATTATAACGTAATATCAATAACTGTTTATTTATTTAACTGTTATTTTAATAAAAGGAAGAGTAAATGTTTTAAAAAACAATAGATTTACTAGTATTGTCATTATTTATGAACTAGAATTTGATAATACTAAAAGAATTATATTTGCTAACTTTTAGCTGTTGGCTTTTAAATTTGATAACTTTCAGCTGGAGAAAAAATTTTAACATAAAAATTATTTTAAAGCTTATTTCTCTGTTGAAATAGGCAAACTTTGAGAATAAATGACTCCAGCTTACAATAGAGATTTATAGTGATTGTATTTGCTGTTGTGTAATATTCACAGTTGTTTAAACTTATAAAGCAAATGTTGATAACAGTGTTACAAAAATATCAATCAAGTTCAGTAGCATAGAAATATTTGAATCCCTAACAAGAATGGTTACAAATTCTGTTTTTATTAATAAACCTTTTATGTATAGCATTCTATCAGAATTTCAACTAATTCAAGAAGCAACTTGAGATATACATAACTTTACTTTATCTATGCTACTTTCATGAAATTCATCAAACTACAGAAAATCTTAATTTCTCTACGAGTTTTGATGAGATAAATGCACTTTTTTACCGTTATTATTTTATTTTTTAAGTTTTGTAACATAGACTTTTGGCACAAAATTAACAAAACTCAGTTTATGTTATGTTATCACAATGTTATGAATCTCATAGCAAGACATCATATACAAGCATAATAAAATAAGGATCAATTTAAAAATTTATTTATTACTTTATTTAATTGATAATTGGGTTAAAGATTTAGAAAAGAAATATTAGTGAAAATTGGAAATTACTTATTCTAGCATTAAAAAAATTAAAACTAGTTGTTATTTAAATAGAATTTAACATTGATTATGAATTAACTTTTCCTTTAGTAAGGATAATGTAATGATTAAATGCATAATAATTAACATCAAATTAAATGCATGCGCAAACAAACGTTTTGAAAAAAATTATGTTAAGTACTCTACATAATGCGGTAGCATTACCAAGAGAAAAATTTCATTAGATTTTAAATAAATCATCCAAGATAAAAGAGACGAGGACGTAGTAATTAAGAAATACGTTGCGCATGATGCATCGTATAAAAGTATAAATACGTTGCGCATACTGCAAATGTATTTCAAAAGAAGTTTTAAATGGCACAGACGAATATTGAAAGAGAAGAAGAATTATTCAGAATAAAATAAATAAATGCTATATCTGATCATTATAGTAGCATTTAAAGTAAAAAGTTTCTTCTTTTGATTAAATATAAAACAAATTAAAGTAAGTTTCAGAAAAATTAAAAATTTTTTTCTTTTATAAATCCTTATATGAACTGAAGTAAGTTATTAAAACTTAAAAATAAATAAGTTTGGTTTAATTATTAAAATAGAAAATTGGTACAAACTAAAAATCATTAGGATAATTAAGTTTAAATTAGAAAAATAATGCAGAAAAATATTAAATTCTTATATGGGACTGACTCATAACAAATTCAGTTCATCAGTTTTATATATAAGACTAATATGCACTAGTAAGCTTTATGCCTTAAATTCCATTCTCACCTTCAACGTTCTTTTTCTTTTTCAATATTCTGTAATATATATTAGCCATGAATCAATTAATAAGCATTGCCACAAAGATAAAAAGTATGGAAATTAAAATTATATTTTGTCAAGTATTTGGACATAATTTTTAAAATTACACTTTTAATAATCTAATTTAAGCTACTATTTAAGTTATTCAATCACAATTTTTTTTTTAAACGTTTATGTCTTTTTTTCCCCTTTTCGAATATTCGAAATGAAAAAAAGAAAAAAAAAAAGGTTTAATATAATTATTACTTTTGTATTTATGGAGAAGAACAAGTCGCGGTATGAGCTCTAATACTTTACTGTGTTCAAGTAGTATTTAGTTTAAAGTAAAATTAATTTGACTAGAATGACTAATTGAGGTAGTTTCTTTTATAATTTTTAAGAATTATGATTATTCATATTTTAAAAATAAGTTCTTTTTGTATGATGTAAATTACAATCATATAAAAATATGAAACATAGTTTTGCAAATACAAATTCTTTAATGTGCACAAAAAATTAAATAAGTAAAGGAAACATTTCTGATAAAAAAGCTTATAAAAAAGGAATGCATTTTCTTTTATTACAACATACAGAAAAAAAGTCTTTCTGTAATTCAATCAATATGTGCAAAAAGTTTTTAAATACAAAAATACGAAAAGCAAATTTTAAGTATTCAAAATGTCATAAAATAAATAAATAAAAATGTGTGTTTATTAATAATATAACGAAGAAAAGTTCTTTATAATATATTTGTTTTTAATTTTCTTTGCATAATAGTACTTGGTGAAGGAGACAAAAGAAGAAGAAACAATGTTATGCAAGGCCAATAACTGGCAATATAAACAGAAGAAAATTATATTGTCCTTTCATGATTTCTGCTTATAACAACAATTAGTTCTTTTAAAGTTGGAAAGTTAAATGTAAAATCTTTTTAAATGTAATAGTTCAATCTGTAAATAAAGCTTTTTAATTGAAATAAACTTTAATAACGCCCCAGTAATGTTTTAACGAAATAAATTTTTAGAACTTAAATATAAAGGAAAGTGAATTTTTATCAATGTCAATGTATTTATTTATCTGAAATTGTTTCAATACATTATATTTCCTGTTAATGGCTGTAAATGCAAATAGGGAGGTTTACCCGAATAACGCATTAATTATTCTTTTGGAAATAACATCAAAATACGCAAAACACATTTCAATTAAAAGATAAAAATGTGAATATTAGATAGTAAATGATAAATTAAATACAAATAATAAAGAATTTTTTCATTTTGAGTGCTTAACTAATTAAAACACACTTATGTTTAGTTAGCAAATTAAAAAAAGTTTTACAAAGATTAATTGAAATTCTAATGTATTGTGTCTTATTTAGTTTAATCTTTTGAAAGTTTAATCTTGTGATCCGGAAAGCTGCTGTTGCAAAATGTACATAGGAGGAAGCATTGTTTCCTTTTTATTAAATTGTGATTCAGAAGCGGAATTACTTAAAGTTAGACAATTGGAACTTTGACTTTATAATAACTTCTTATTCAATAGAGCCCTTAGTTGAAATTTGTGATTTTCCAATTCTTTTGAAAAAAACTATTTGTTTATTAGAAAAAAATTGATAGCGTTAGCCATTTCAATACACATATTTTCATATAAGACTTAAAGAACTAACTATGAACTACAGTTTTATTATTTAAACTTCATTTCTTTAATTTAAAGTCCTTCTTTAAGAATTGCAGAATAAGTTTGAGTAAGATGAGTGCCTAATGTTTCCTTATACTTGATGACTTTGTTCAAGAATATTAAACAAAGTTTCCATTGTTCTTATGACAATGGAACTTTAAATGTCTACTGTTTCCACATTCGTGGCGTTACTAAACCTTTGTTTGCTCTACTTATCAGAGAGTCTATTCTTAGACGAACCTCTTTCATGATGTTGTTTCTGTTGAATTTCTCTCTAATATTTAGAAAAGGTTGTTTTTGAAATATTTAGTTCATTACTGGTAATCATATTTTTAGATTCAATATTAGAAAATGTTTTCACGTGTCTTTTACACTCTTATAATCCTCAAAATTTTAACCCTTTTCACAGAAATAACAATATTACTTAAATCATCTAAGTAATAATTTCTAAAATCAGTTGGAACCTTTTTTTTTTTAATTTTTGCCGTGATTATTATCTGTCTTAATTGATCGAGCGTTGTTATTTTTAATGCTGATATCTAACCTTCAAAGCACATATACAACTCCATAATAGTCTCTCAGGTATTACCCCCGAGTTTACATATGTGAAGCAAACAATTAGTGGAATTTTCGAGCTCCTTTTACTTGATTGTAATCGTTAATGTTTCTTCTGGTTTGCAAGCAATGATTTACTTCATAGGGAAGTATTCCCAAAGATTTGAGACCCATTTTTTTTTCCAATAATGATGTTACGGAGGCGAATTTGTCTCTCAAAAATAACTAGATATACAAATTGTTGTCTTCTTTTAGCAATGAATTTCTGCATTGAATTCTGAATTCCATATTAGGGGGTGCTTTCCTTTCAATGTGATATTTATAGCACAAACTGCTTTCTTGTAGCATTTCAATTTTTAAAAATATCTTTTCGCAGTTGTTTCTCAACTGCGTATTTTTTCACGTATATAATTGTATTCAACTTCTACAAAATCTCTTATCGTTAGTCATCACTTTTAAGAACGACATTCTTATTATATATAAATCTGAATTAGGACTGTAAAGTTATTGATAATTATTCACACAAACTTCACAAGTTTAACTTATCTTTTGTCAAATAAACCATTTTAAATCTCTGCAAATTTAAATTTCCAAACAGGAAAAAAAAAAAAAAGTAAACTTCACTCACAATTGGGCATTAGTTTAAATCCTAAAAATATGATTATGAACAGAAATAAAAATAATTTATGTATAAATATAATCAGAAATAATACTTAATGAATTAAAAAAAGATTTTATCGGAACATCGGAAAAATGCATTTATTGGAGCATAAAACATCTATATTACCCACACGTGTTTGAAAGTTGAAAGAATAAATTAAACCAAATGATTCACATAAAAAAAAAATAAGAACTTGTGTGCTTCAAAAGCAAAAAAGAATTAAAATCATAAATGCATCTCCATATTACCATTTCTGATAGTTTATATTCCTCCAATAAAAAAAACATACAATTCTAGAAATATATATGTATAATATACCAAATTATACATATATATATGGAACTTGGTTTATAATATCCTTCGGGTGCGTGTTCCTTGATAAAAACTGTCCTTAGATGTTATAACTAATAATTTTATTTGAAGGGCATTACTCTTCAGTTTTGCTCATTTCTTTGGGACTTCAGGGCAACATGTTTTATACCTTGCTTTTGGAATTTTGGGTCTATCAATCACAGTTCTTGCTCCTAATGTGAAAAACAACTCAATACCCAACTATTTGTGACGTCTTTTGCGTTTCTACGAAAAGAGATTAATATATTTTTACATGGAGGTAACGGAAAAGATAAGCAGTGAAAACTTTAAGAGATAATTTCTTGTCGTACAAAAAAGGGCAGGCAATTTGTTTTACAATATGAACATTTTGACAATGTTTCATTTTTTTCATACTTAATAATCAATTAAAAAAACACTAAAAGATTGGTTAAATAGAAGAAAAATTTTGAAATTATTTAAAAGGATTAATTCTAATGATTTTAATTGAATGGAATTTAATATATTCTTTTTGCTTTGAAAGTTCTTTAATCTTGTGTATGCGTTTATTGTTTGTTTTCTCAAGAAAGCAAATCGGTGAAACATGTTAGAAATAAAAGTGAAGCCTTATAAAAATTAATTTTTAATGGAGAAAAATTTTCAATGGATAGTACGAGCGATTTTTTTCTATACTCCGTGTATCTTTTTACCTGTCTGATAACATTAAAAAATGAAACTGTCCTTTGATTTTATAAAGAGCCATAACTTAATTCCATCTCTAAAAGAAACCGGTAAAGAATTATAATTATATTTTAGATTTGATGTTCTGACAGAACAATACAATCGTAATATCTAGAAAATTGATTTTCTGACATCAAAGTGATCGACAGTCTTCCTCACTCATAATTCAAGATAAATAATCTTGAATTATGAGTGATAGTAAATATATTCATTCTATTCAGCTTGATTTCACCGATTTTTGAAATTTCTGAACAGCTTTCAAGAACGAATTCCTTAATTTGGTAGGAAATTAGGGCACTGTAGAGACATATCCAAAGAATCACCAGTAAGTTAAAAAATATTCTGCTCATTCATTTATTTTTCAACTTAAGTTTGAATGTCAGAAAATGCATTATTATTGAGCAGGTTGTAATTTATTTCTCGTATTTTAATTTGTTTTAATAATAACAATCACAACGCCAGTATAAATTTTTAATCCTGATTAAACTATGATAATAAAAATATAATTACTAAATTCTTCGAAATTTAATATGTTTTGTTAAATAACGCAAATACAATACAGCGGACATTTAATGAAATTTTTTTTTTTAACAAATTTTTTAAAAAATTGAATTTTAAAATATATTTAAAATGTTGCTTTTTAAAATGTTTTTATAAAAATGAATCACTTGATATATTTATAATTGTCCTATAAATTTAAAAGGTGATCTTGGACTTAAAATAAGTCCGAGATTGTTTTTTATTTGGAACTATAAGTTTAAAAAAGAAACCAGCAAATTTAATAGGCTGAATTTTTCAGTCAATGGGTTATGACAGAGAAAAAGAGGGATTTATAAAGGGTTATATTATAATTCATATTTACTATAATCATAATTACTAATTCATAGTTTGTAAGATGAGTCACTTGTACAACTGGTAAATGATCATTTAAATTAATCTCCCCCATATCATTTTGTGAAACTGTCCAGCATTTTTTTAATTGTAGAATTTCAAATAAAGTATATATGGAGTTGCTTCCCTCTGTCTGAATCTACTAACAGTTAATCATTATTTTCTTTGAACAGCACTCCTTCATTTAGAAAATATTTCTTTAACAAATGTAGAAAGTGAAAAAATAGGAATATCATATTCCTAATTATTAATTCATGGGTTATAAGGTGAGTTATTTGTGCAAACGAGTAAATGAGCATTTTGTGGAACTGTCTAGCACTTTTTTAATTGTTTTTAATTTTTTATTTCTCCCATAACAGATTACAATTATGGTATACAATAGCGATATGCTATATATTGAAATTATGGTTATTATTTATATATTTTTTTCCTCTCAGAGACTTATAAATTGCTAAGTGAAAGGAAATTAAAATCACTTGAATAAGTTAAAGGATTCGTTCCACAGTGGTAAATATAAGGAGATATGAAATCGCAAGTAAAGAAAAATATACATGTCGTGAAAAGGAAAAACAATACTTATGATGAAAGTTTAAAAATTACGTAATTACGTCTTACGTATTTTTAATTTATTTAATTATACATTGTAATCGCTATCAACTTATGGACATTTATTATCTTGTTTAAAATATTAAAAGAAATATTAAATTATAGAAATTTAATATGCATCAAATTGCAGGTCCAAATTGGACTTGTCGGAAATATTTTCCCAGAGTTGCCGGTGTATTTATTTTTTTCTATGTTTTTATCTGTTGGAGAATAAATAACAGAAAAATTAATGTAGTAAAAACCTAAAGTAATTTTATGGATAAGTATTTAAACATATGTAATAACTTTTTTTCAAAATTTATTATCATATTAATTTAACTCAAAACTTAATTAAAAACATTATTTTTAGTTTTTAATTCCCTGGGGCAAAGAGTAAATACATTCTTGGGTGAATCCATAACTTAAGCGAGTAATATAAAAGCTGTCTATCAGAGAAACATAACATGTTTCAGAACCACTTCGCAATACTTAATCGACTGCCCTTGTGACTTGGTGATCGTGATGGAGAAGAACCCAAGCCTAAGTGGAAATTGCAATCTCTTAAAGTTAAAGGCAGATTCTTTAAACTTTTAGAATTTTTCTTAAATTAAAAGGGTATCCGTCCGATAAAAACCGTTTCACTGTCTCATTTTTGCTGTTAAAATAGTCGCTTTTTAATCACATTGGCCAGCATCTTCTTTACATACAGCCAAGTGTCGACGTTCCGTAGTAAAAATTATTGGAAATTATTTTTCGTAAAAGGCGACGAGGTAACAATCCAGCCTGATCACGTGAGTTTAAAACTCTTGTAGAAGGAACTGATGACCTCAGTCGACATCTACTACATTATCGAAAGATTTTGTAGCATTTTTAGCAGCAAGAATATTCCTCTCTCGCACCCAGTTTAAATTGTGTTAATTTTGGAAACAATCAAGATAGTCTTTCACCTCTGAAGAAAATTTTTTCATTATATATGTATAAATATATATGTATATATATATATATATATATAGTATATATATAAATATATAAATATATATATATATATATATATATATATATATATATATATATATATATATATATATATATATATATATATATATGTATATATATATATATATACATATATATATTTATGTATATATATATATATATGTATATATATATATATATGTATATATATATATATATATATATGTATATATGTATATATGTATATATATATATATGTATATGTATATATATATGTATATGTATGTATATGTATATGTAATATATATATATATATATATATGTATATATGTATATATATATATATATATATATATATATATATATATATACATATATATATATATATATATATATATATACATTATATATATATATATGTATATATATATATATATACATATATGTATATATATATATATATATATATATATATATATATATATATATATATATATATATATATATATATATATATATATATAATACCAAAAAGTAAGACCAATTTTTATTTTTTTTCAAAAACTCTTTATATATTCTTTCAAATTTATTTAAGCGAATTCAAAGTAATCTCTTCCGGACACAATGCACTTACTCCAATGTCATCGCCAGGGTGCCAATGGCAAATGTCATCGCCAGGGGGTGGCCTTCAAAGCTATAGCGATTCACGTTGAATCTCTTCGATCGGCTCAAAAACAGTGTCCCCGGTGTGGTCTTTTGAGTTTAGGGAATAGCCAGAAGCCTTACGGTGTGAATACGGTGGTTGTGGAACGATTTCATTTTTTGGCGAAAAAGTCACGAAGAATCAATGCAGTGTGAGTTGGCGCATTATCGTTATACAAAAACCAAGAGTTGTCTTTCCATAAAAGTGGCCTCCTTTGCGAATAATAGTAATAATACAACGAAATAATAATACTTATAATACGAATAATAATAATAATAATAACCTTTTTTTCGTGAATAGCTTCACGCAAACGACGCACAACACTCAAACAATATTCCTTGTTGGCAGTTTGGCCCGGCGGAAGGAATTCATAAATGCACCAGCCACGGTGATCGCAGAAAACAATCAACACGGCCAGGATTTTTGAGCTACTTGCTAAAACGTGCTCTTTTCGGTCTTGTCACAATTTTCTGCACTCTGATCGGTTATTTCCGGGTCGTAAGCATAACCAAGTCTCACCTACAGTTATGATGCATTTCAACTTGTCCTGATTGACAGAAAGCATTGTTTCACACACTTCAACGAGACGATGTTTTCCAAAAAATTCAGTGTTTTCTGTACCAATCGATATTTGACGCGTTTGAGGCCCAAAACATCTGTTAAAATGAAATTGACCGATCCACTTGAAATTCCAACATCAGCAGCAAGGTCTCTTGTAAGTCGATGGTTTACAAGAACAAATCTTTAATTTTTGGACGTGAGCTTCGTCGGTTTAGGTTGATGGTCGACCGTGGCGCTCTTCGTCTTCAACGCATTTCTCTGCTTTCTTTGAACTGTTTATACCACTTGAAAACATTTCTTTCCGATATAATTTGCTTTCACCGAATGCCTCTTACAACATTCTATACGTTTCCGCTAACAAAATTCAATGCATGTTCTTTTGCTCAATTAATTCAGTCATTCCAAAAATCGCCGAATCCTTTTGGCGTCTCACAAAGTCAAGCGCTCAAGCACTAATGATACTTTTTGAGTGAAATTTCACACAGATGTCAAGGATAGTGCCAACAACCTAAGAAAGAAAAAAAAAATGAAATTCTACAAACCAGAAAAATTTAAATTGAAAAATTGATTTCACTTTTTGGGCACCGTAGTATATATATATTTGATATTTCGACTTTTACTGTTTTACGGTTTTTATAAGTTTTCATAAATTTTATTAGAGGAAAGTAAGGCGAAAAATGTAAAAGAAATCAAGAGGAAATCACAATAGCAGATGTAAAACACTGATAACTATTACGAATTGTGTGAATATTTATAAATAAAACTAATTTAGAAAAAAAAATCTAAATAAAATGTATGAAATTCAATAACTGAAACAATTAACTTTAATTTAACTAATTTTTTGAAATTTACTATAAATTAAAAATTCTAATTTGAACCATCAGTTGACGTCCGATGATAGAAATTGTTTTTTAATTATGAAAGAACTAATTGGATAATGTTCTTCAAGTTTTTGCTAGACAGCACAAAACAAAAATTAAGAGGGGAAAAAGAGAAAAGAAAAACAAAAAAAAAAAACGCTGAGTGTTATACTTTTTAAATATAGATATATGCAAATAAACAAAAGTGAGATATATGTATATATATATATACACTCATGTTCATAAATAAGGATAATGAAGTTCAGGCAAAGAAAGAGACTGAAGCAAAACAAATTTGACTTATTTGTAAAGTCTATTTATCAAACAAAAAGGTAAAAGAGCAAAAAAAAGAGGCTATATGTTTGACATAATTAATAAAAATTGCGATTTTTACTCCCTGGAGCAAATTTCAAAAAAAGAACCTATTTACAAAAAACAGTATAACATGGTTAGTATGATGGTTAATATGGAGTATGTCTCCCGGACGATGCAATACAGGCCTTACAACGCCTACGCATGCTGAGTATCAAGTTATCAATCTGATCTTGGGGAATATTACACCACTCATCAAGCAATGCCCTCCGAAGTTCCGGTTGACAGGTGGGAGGGGGTTGACGGGCTGCAATTCGTCGGCAAAGCATATCCCACACATGCTCTATTGGATTCAAGTCCGGTGAGTATGCTGGCCAATCCATATGGGTGATATACTCCAATTGAAGGCATTCGTCTACAATGTTTGCACGGTGAGGACGGCCTTGTCATCCATAAACCGAAATTCAGCACCCATGGCGCCCCGAAACAAACGTACATGTTGTTCCAGAATGACATCCCGATAGATGTGGCTTGTCATCGTTACACTCAAGAACATGCAGATCAGTTCTGGAACCAAGAATAATTCCTCCCCAAACGAGCCATCCTGCACCACCGTAACGTTGTCGTTCAATGGTGTTCTCTTGGTGGTAACGGTTACCTGGCGCTCTCCATATGAAAGTCCGGCGAGAATCAGACTGCAAACTAAACCTGGACTCGTAGGAAAACATCACACAAGACCACTGTTGCGGTGTCCACAATGCATGCTCTCTACTCCAGGTTAATCGCAGGCGACAGTGAGTTGCGGTAAGTGGAACACATCTGACAGGCCTACGAGCATATAGACCAACGTGCCCTAAGCGTCTGTACACGGTCTGCCTTAAAACTGTCGTACAGGTAGCTGAAGAGAGCTGACGAGACAGGTCTGATGCTGTGATCCGTCTGTTTCTTTTGGCAGTAACTGCTAAATACCGGTCCTCATTCGGCGTTGTAACTCAGGGGCGACCTGTGCTGTAACATCTACTCACATTACCATCATCTTGGAATCGTTGCCAAAGCCTGGAGATGACACTCTGGGCGATTCCAAGTTTCTCGGATACTTCCAGCTGGGTACGTCCACATTCCAGTCGTCCGATAATTCTACCACGTAAAAAATCATCCAAATGCTTCCTTTGTGCCATAACTATGCGGTTATTGCACTGAAAGGCTTTTAAAGCGCTTGTGAACAATTTTACTTCTTTTGCCACCATTCCTTACATACCCCTCTCTCTTACACTCGTCATTGTGACGTACTATCCGCGCCATCTGGTGGTTTCCTGTAACTTGCATATTCTTCTTCAAGATGTGTGTGATAATTCTACAGGTGAAATTTTTTATTTTAGAGTTCAATTTCTGTGTGATTCTGAATTATCCTTAATTTATGGACATGAGTGTATATATATATATATATTATAATAAAGTTTACTTTATGAAAACTTTAATGCAATTATAAAAGTTAAATAGTTTAAACTTTGCAATTTAAGTATGGCTTTTAAATGTGTTTTGTAAGTGAAATTTAAAACAAATTATACTTTTTCATGCAACTCAAGCGTACTCTAATCTAATCTTTTAACTGAAAAGGCATTTTATTTATTGCTGTGCTGTTATATTCAAACTTAAAGAGGTTGTCTATTACTATCTTGGATTTTACAATACACATAGAATTAACAATATTAATAATAATATAAATATAATACTTTTACAATACGCATAAAATATAATGCTGGCAAACTGAATACAAAAGAAATATTAAATTCATCTTTATAAATATTTTTATACATATCTGATCAATTTCTTTTGCTTCAGTTTTTAATATAAATTCTCTATCTTTTATTTTCAAACATAATTCGAAAAACTTTTTGTTCTCTATATTAGAATAAAATATTATAAATATTACAAAAAATTGAGAGTTTGCTGAACTTTCTATATTGACATTTCTTTTTTTATAATTTACGATATGTCCGATTATCGTTTAATTTCTTTCTTAATGTTTCTTGCATTTGAAGTTTTTCAAGAATCTATAAAGAGAATTAATGAATATTGAAACTATTTGAGAATCATTTTAACTGCCGATTTATAAAAGAAGTTACTTAAAGGCAAGTGCTTTGAATATTGTTAATGACAAATAATAGAAGTTAACTCATATTCCATATATTTTTCCTTCTCTTAACCGGCAAAAATGATAGCTTAACCAATTGAAATGCATCGATTAAATGAAGATTAATTTAAAAAATGTAATAAATTTAGATAAAACTTTTACGATGGTTCATAAAACTGATTCGTTTAAATTTATTACAGAATTTTATGTTTTTAAATAAAAAGAAATAGTATTTAAGAATATGAATAAATATTCTGATGAATAAAGTTAAAACGTAAAAAGACACAAACTAAAATATTTTGTTAATTAAAGACGACCTCGTAAATTGCGTGAACCTACGTTTGTAAACCTATACGAATATTCTTAAATGTACTACAATATCTAGGCATACTTCTGTTATAAGAAATTCCTACTTAAAGTCACGATTTCACTTATCTAAGCAGAGAGCAGTTTGCTTGCATTGTATGTTTTTTAAAAGCAAAATTTCATTCTAGTGCAGTTTCAATATCTTTAAGTTATTACGTATTCAGCCCTCGCTTCTCATTATTGCCATTACAATGCTATCCGAAATCCCTATGTGTTCACTTCTGTTCCTTTTCTGAAACTATTAATCAGAAGAAAACGTCTCTATCATCTAATAGTCTTTTGAATTTATATATATATATATATATATATATATATATATTTGCGTCTATTGGAAAAATTGTGAAAAAAAAGGATCACAATACATAACAATTTTGCATTATTCCTGTTACAATTAACATCTTTCTAGAATCTAATCGATTCATTGCGGATAGTTATCCTCATTTAAGAGCTATTTCATTGCGTATTTATCACTGGTATTAAAGCAGCCATGTGGGAACAAGGATTATTTGTTAAACGCGCTGCCTTGTGTTGGGAATTACGAAATCAAGCTGATACGAATTTGAAGACTGTAGAGCTAACTAATAGCATTGTTTCTTTAAAGTTATTATGGGTTAAAAGCTTTTTGATTTGCTTTTTTCTTTTACTTCCCTTAATTATTTTATTTATTTCCTTAAAATTTGTCTATTCAGCTTTAATACCTCAAAACACTATATTCAATTAGTATGATTATCGTGAAAGAGAGTTATTTGAGCCTTTTTTTTTTTTTTTTTTTTTAATTTTGCATGATTTGTGTCCCTGTCAGGTATGCTTTAAAAATATGCAGATTAGGCAGAGATATTACTACTTTTTCAGTTATACGATAACTGCTGCTATTGCAGTTACCGTTTCTTTTCTTGAGTAGCACAAGCGATTTACTGGTGGTAGCTGTCGTGGAAGACGAGAATGTTTACAGATCAGATGTGAGGAAACATTTTCCCCCAATAAC
The DNA here is from genome assembly GCA_021605095.1 of Caerostris extrusa. Taxonomy (NCBI): domain Eukaryota; kingdom Metazoa; phylum Arthropoda; class Arachnida; order Araneae; family Araneidae; genus Caerostris; species Caerostris extrusa. The sequence goes on from BPLR01006552.1 coordinate 28,264, forward strand.
TAATAATTATGCGCTGAAGATCGCTCCGTCTAAAAAATAAAGCAAGACATAAACCAGAAAAAAATCTTATTAATTTCGAAAAACTAATATTTTAAAAACTCCAGACTAATTATTTTTGGAATAATGTTCAAAATTTTAAATCATTTGAAAAAGTATAACTTATCTTAAAGTACTGTGACTAATTCTTTTTATTTTATCTAAATTAATAACTTCTTCCTATTTAATAATGTGTTTTGCCAAAATAATATATTTGTTTTATTTGAAGATATTCTTTTTAAATATCAATTTAGCAATTTTTAAAAACAATTTTATTTCGTCAATTCATTTCATTTTTGTATTGTAATTTTAAATAAAGAATTTTTTTTTTTTTAAATTTCATAAATTGAAACATAAATTTTGAAAGATAATAATTTAAATTTAAACAAATTTATTGTTATTTAATTTTTGAAATATATATATATATATATATATATATATATATGACTTTTAATTTTACATTTTATTTTGAATATATATATATATATACATTATTTTTAAAGTATGAAGAAAAGAAAATGTTTTTATTTAAATTCTTACAAATTTATTTTCTTCAAATTCGAATTTCTAACTTATTTACTTTTTTACTAAGAAATTTTTTGCACTTACGAGAAATCCCAAACTGTTCATCACTGATTTGTTTGAAACTTAAAATATATGTTGATTTATGACTGGAATGTTAATTACCCAGAATATTAGAACCCACTTCTTAAAAATTCTGACATAATTCAGCAAAAATGTATTAAATAACTTGAAACAAAAATATAATAAAGGCTTGAAGCAATAATATATTGTTTATGCATTAATTTAGAAAGGCCTGTCATCAGCTATGTGACTGAGTTGGTAAACATACTGTTTTGCAACGTAGATGTAATGACAACTATTCACGAACGGTTTTTCCCCCCTTTTTCTTTTAATTCCTTATAATAACTTGTAAGTAATATAATAAATTACTTAAATTAAAAAATATATATAAATATTTTTTATGTATTGTAAGCCAATAAATACCATTGTTACCATGAATGAAGAAAAGTTTGGAAAAATTTCAAGAAATGCAGTTATTTTATACCGCATTTTTAAAATTTTTAAAAATTGTGGTTTCGTCTTATTCTATTTAAGCGAAGATCTACCTTTTGTCAAATTTTTCAGTTGACTTTGATGGTTTTAGCTAATTTTCACCACTATGCTTTCCCTTCTTTTTTTTTTTTTTAAATAAAATTCAGAAACAGAATAAGTGGAAGTAACCTTTTAAAACATAAATACCTTACAGTAAATTTAGAGATTTTTTTTTTCAATTCATATAAAATTTTAATTAAGTGTCAATGCATATGAATGGTTGTTTGTTCAGAAATAAATGCATAAGGAAAAACATTTGACAATGGTTTGACTTTTTGTTAGTTATAATTTCCTACATACCAGAAATAACTTCTTTTTTACAGTAAATTGTGTTCAAAATTAAGTGAAATTTATGTTCGCGTACCCTTTCCATCCTGCAGGTCATATTCTGTTTGGCATGCTGATGATTGAATTATAGAATGCTATTAACCAAAAAAAATGATGTTCTGAATGCTATTTAAAATATGATAAATCAATATTCTTAAATTAATCTCCGTACAAAAATATTTATGCACCAATATAGTATAGATTCTGCTGTATATAAAATTAGCTGGTAAAATAATATATCATGATATGAGCAGTATTCTTTATAGTATAAAAGTTTTTCATTGAATAAGAACTGTATTCACAGTTTGTGTGCAGATTAACTAGTTAATAATAAATCTTTAAAATAATTTTCACCAAAAATACAAAAAATGTGACCTACGGAAGGAAAGATATCTTTAAAAGAATGAAGAACAGATACGAAATTGAAAAATCTTATAATGCAAGAAAAAAAAATTTTCTCAGTCTGGTGTGATAAATAACTATAAACAAAATTTTTTGAAGTAACATAGAAAATTTAAAAATCAAAAAGAGAAAATGTAAGGCTAAATAATATGATTTTGATTAGATTTAATAACATTTAAAAATTTTATAAAAATAAAACGAATGATAAAAATTTTAATGAAATTGCATGATATTTATAATCAAAATCTAAACATTCCTGAACTCAATATTTCCAAAACTATAAACTCTGCTAAAATCGTGATTTGCATAAACAAGATATAGAGCTGGAAATAGGATGGCTATGTTATATAAGTTAATGATTTAAGAGAAAAGAAATATTTGATATTGAATGCATACATAAAAGATTATATTAATATTAGCATTACGTATGCTTTCCAGTTTGAAATAATTGTAAAATAGATAAAAATTTCTTAAAAGCATACTGGAAAAAAGAAAACTGTTATTCAGTGTCAACTGATTATATTAAATTATATAAATTTGTATAATAAGGATTAACGAGCTTTTTCACCGTGAATTTTATCAATCGATTTAATTTGTGATTTCTATGCCACACTGAACGCCACTGCTGTAATAAATTGTTATCACTCGTTTTTATAACAATGCATTAACATAATTTAAATGTATTCAAATTTAAAAGATTAGGATGTCGAAGATATTTTGAATTAGTTGTAATTAAATATTATATAATACAATTAACTAAACTCTGCTACAACTGATTAATGCTGATTAACTAACCCTGGTTTATTAACTAAAAAGTTAATAAATCAGAGTTAGTACCTCAATCAGAAAATATCTTGTAGAAAAATATTTTTTATAACAAAAATATTTTTTATTTATAACAGAATGTGAAGTAATTAAGTAATTCAGAAATATAACAGGCATATACTAATTATAATGTGCAATTAAAATGTAATAAAATGGTATATAAATGTTGCTATTTTTTTTTGAAATACAAAAAGTTAAGATAAAAGTTAATGAAATTGACTTGAAGGACACAAGTATGTCTTGTATCTTTTTTGAAAAATTCAAGAAAACCTTCAGTTTATTTTTCTCATTTATATTTCTCTTTTTCCTTTTATTTATATTTTCTTTTCTCCTTTTTCTCTTTTAATCCATAGTATAATGACCTGTAATGAAATGTTTTATGATAAATTAAAAAAAAGAAAAGTATTTAAAAACCTGTATTTTTTTATCATTTACTGGTTTTGATATTAAATTTTTAACAAAATTGCAGTTTATTCAAAGATAAATTTTACGAATGTACTAAAATATAACATAAAAAAAATACTTAGAACGAAAATAAAAGTAGTAAAACAATGGTAGATATTACGAAAATAGATTTTCGTAGTAAAAAAAAAATTAATATGTACAAATTTTTTTATTAAATGTTTTAATCAAACAAGAAATAAAAGAAGAATAATTTTATAGAAGTTTAGTAAGTTAATTAAAATAATATGTTTAAAATTTAAAATTAAGGAGTACTTCTTTTATATATAAATTTATGGAGCGAAACTAATTTTGACGAATAATGTTTTTGTACAATTTATCTATTTAAAATTGAAAAAAAAAAAATCTATAGAAAATGTATGGAAATTAATGTCAAATTAAAAATTTGTTTTTAAGAAACAAAAAGAAAAATTATTTTTACTAAAAAAAAAAAAAATCATAATTTTACTTAATTTTAAAATCTCGTCATTTTTATAACTCTCAAGCTCTACTTTTAAACAAAAAAAGATTATTTTCCTAAGATTATAACAGTATTTTTTGTATTTAAAGAATGAAATAGGGTCTACTAGTTCATGTTCACAGTTCCTCAACAACACGAATTCCATGCATCCTAGACATTATAGCATATAAAAACGAAAATTTTACCAATGGTATGTCTGAACAGACGGACTTGGGTGAACATGACTTGACAGTAGCGATATTCAGCCACAATATTTCCGTTCTAAAATTTGAGCCCAGTCCATCAGTTCATAATTATGCTACCCCAGTACCAACAGTCCTTTTATTTGATGTTAATGACAAAGTCTCTTTATCATGTTGAGAATTGTATGTGATCCTGGAGCAATTTCATCTGGAGGTGGCGGACAAAAACATAACTCTATTAATTTGATCCTAAGTCATTTGTTTCTTTCACATCATCCTAAATAATGTAGCACGATGGGAAGTTTTTAATAGTATCCAATATTTTAGGCTGTGGATAAATAGGCTTTCAGTCTTTATGAGGCCATTTAGCAAGTAAACCACTTCCCTTGTGTTCCCGTTGTCATGCACAGCTGTTGAGAAATGCTGTCCGCTCACTATTGACGAGAGCTCTTTTTCGAATGTAGGATTTTATATTGGTCTTCAATTGGCATAGATTTTTCGGCAAAGCTACCCCCTTGCTTGTATACTAATACTTTATCAAGCTTACCGATCATTCTACCATGTGTAAAGCTATAAATATTTTTACCCATATTATATAAAGCAACTTTTTGACATATTTTAAGTGAACCTTTTATTTTAAAGGTTTCATTTAAACTTTTAAGCTCCATTTTATTTTAGTGTTGCTCTTTAAAGCGACTACATTTTCATGCCTACCCTCACGTCATATGTGATTTCTTGTTTCTGATATTTGCAGACGAATCACCTTCCTACTGGATGGAGCATTCGTTGTACTGATCTCAACAAACACTTTACTGCAATTCGTGATTCTCTGCTTTCAAATTACATTATATGTTTTTTTGAACACCAGTATATAAATATATTGTATGTATCAAATAAGGCAATTATAAAAAATAATAATAAATAAATAAAAGCCAGTCATTAAATAAATATAAAAAGTAAATTCAAACATGAAAAATAAAAAATGAGTCAACAAATAAAGGTTTAAAATGTGAATTATGAATTACCAAATATTTTTAACAAAAGTGAATAGGAATTAAACTTGTTCCTATGGTAATGCATTAGAAATGCAAAAGTACTCAACTATATGGATATAACTGAAAAATTATAACAATTAGAAATCCATCTTTCCTATCTGAATCCATTATTTTAAAATGTTATTATATTAAATGAAAATTAATATATAAGAATATATTTATATATTTATAGTGTTGACTATTTTTTTAAAATGCTGTCATTAACGATAGATGGCGCAGCCAGCGCTGAATGAATAGCTGTATATGTTACGGGGCCAACAAAGTAGAGAAAGCAATATAAACAATGTAAATTTGACGGCGAGTGGTAGCTCTTAAAGCCCCGTCCACATATGAATTCTCAAATTCATTAAAAACCGGTTTGTAAAACCCCTACTGGTGCCTATGCTTCTTCTTCACTCTGGCAAAAGACATTTTTTTTCACTCATCAAAAAATTTGTTCAGCGAGATACGTGGGTTGTTTTTCGCGATCAGAGCGAGATCGTATCGGGTTCCTCGACTCGATTCGTGATCTTGTCTGGATGGGCATTAAGAGAAAAGTTAGTTGATAGTGTAGATAGAAAAGATAGACACAACTTTCTTGAATAATGTTTATTACCCGACGGAGAAAAGATAGATTTAGCAAAACACTTGGCGGCTGTAGGGCGAAATATTGTGCAAAAGCTTCTAAATAATTGCAATCTAAATATCACCCAATTTGAAATAACATTTCATCGAGCATGAAGAATGAAGATGCTACAATGCACATTAATATAAATAAATGAAATCAAAAGAACTGAATGAATATTCTATAGAAACACAATGTTTAATGCATTAAACGCAATGCTACAATTAACATACATTAAAAAAAAAAAAAAAGTTTAAATTGGTAACATACATAATTTTTTGATAGCGCTTGTGAACAATTTTACTTTTTGCCACCATTCCTTATATGCCCCTCTCTTACACTGTGACGTACTATTCGCGCCATCTGGTGGTTTCCTGTAATTTGCATATTCTTCTTCAAGATGTGTGTGATAATTCTACAGGTGAAATTTTTATTTTAGGTTCAATTCCTGCTTGATTCTGAATTATCCTTAATTTATGGACATGAGTGTATATTTATTTAAAGCAAAAATCAAATTGAGAGCATTGCAAGTAACGTAACAGATGCATCAGAGAAATTTTATCCGCTTTTTTTTTTGCAGTACTGTCTCAAAACTTTTTTTTTCACATTATAGTATACTCAGCAAAAATGCAAAGCCCTATATCTTTAGAAATAAAAACCAAAAACCAAGGCTTTGAGTAAGAACTCAAGATCTTAAAGAAAAGCGTCAACACTGGCAACCAGAATCTCTGCGCTGTAATGTCAAAGAGGATAATGATGAACGTATAAAGAGTACAAAGCATAAATATATAGCAGAATACTAATTTCTGTATTGAATGACTTGTTTTTCAATTTGGGATTATTCAACGCAGCATTTACACAATAATGTCTTCAACAAATCCTTATATTCTTTATAAATTTCTAAAAAAAGATAGCTTTTAAGCAAAGCACCCTGTGGTGACATTGCAGTCCCATTGTCATTAGCAATTAGAATACTCGTAGAATGGTAATTCAGTCGTTTCTTTCTTTTGTTTTACCAACTGTATTTGGTTTTACGTTTGTTCATCATTTTTCACCAATGCAACTTTCAATTCATGTCAAAACACAAATCTTTTTTATAAGCGAATTAAACAAATGACAAAATAAATTTTCATTTTATAAAATGTTATTTCTTTATAAATTTAGCTGTACAAACCAGTTAAATTGTGGATATGAAAAATTGTTGCACAACAAAATTGTAGTAATCTATTTCAATATTTTATTTTTGTATTTCTGATTATTTTTATTTGTCAGATTTAACAAATCTTGATAACACACTTACAATCTTGAATTACCTGAATAAATATTATTCATAAAAAAAAAAGAAATCAAAACGTCAATCTACGTTTAATTCCTGTCCTTGATTTGAGCTTCATAATGATGTTACACGTGTTTTGTAAGTTTAAATTAATTTTATTCTGCTTTAGAGCCAACTCAAAAATTGTTCTCATAAATTATTCAAGGTCAGGTATATCTTATCTTTTCTAGGCAAAAATTTAGAATTATCTCTTAATGAAGATACATGAAGCAGCAAAGTAATTTCAACATATCGCATAATAAGTGCAAATCTTGAATTTTAAATACCATTTTCATAATATATTTGTATCAACATCATATTTTTGAAACTAAAATTTCAATTTCATATTCCATGTATTCAACAAATGTTAAAAAGTTTTTCACATATAAAGCATTTGAATGCTGGTACCGTTATGAATCACCGCATTATCTCTACACTTCTTACGTAAATATGCAAAAATAAAACGACAACTTTAAAATCTTTAAATTCTAGATTCAATTTTTTTTTCAAATGTTAATTTTTATTCATGACGCGAAAAATTCAAGACATGTGAGAAAATCTCTGGAATATCTGTATTTATTTATTTATCTTTTTTTGAAATATGAGCCCCCACAATAATAAATTTTGCTGTTGAATATAAATTGATATGGAAGATATTTTAGTCGTCATCTTAACAAATGAAAACATCTACGTCTGTGAGTTTCATGGGAAAAAAATATAATTATTGAAATAAAAGTTATGTATTTTATATTTTAAAATGTTTCAGAGAGATTAGACCAAAAAAAGAAATTGCATTAGTTTGCAAAAATTAAGAAAAATTAGGAAAATTGCGATTAATCGCGATAAATAAGTAAATTTTCATAAAATTTTCGCAGTGCGCGTAAGGATAAGTGCTGCATCAGAATATGAAATTCAAATTATTGAAACTTCTGTCATTTAAAGTTATTGGATATGTTCAGAAAACAGATTTTTTATAAACTTCTGTAACTTCTGCGAGTAGACACAACCAAAGAATGAGATATCTTTTAAAGTCATCCTTAAAGACTTTCCCGTGGACTCCATATCTGATGAAATTAAAGAGCTCACAATCGAGATTGGTTTCAAACTGGAAAGAATTGTTCAACTCTACTTTTTCTAATTGAACTAGAAGATCAAACATTGTACAAATTGCATATAACCTATCAATATGAAAACTTAAAATAGGCGTAACATCATAATGCTCTGTTTTTACTGCAATCACTTCCCCATGCGAGTGGAAACTGCCAAAGGAAAATTAGATGTTAGTACAATCACCACACTGATTGTATAGTTAAAAAAAATCAATCCACCATTTGAATAAAACTGACGAGAAAGATGTCCCGTTGCCTCATGGAGAGGTTGCAGAGCCTTACCAAAGATTGCCATAAAAAGGTTAAGACATAACTCAACAAAATTCAAATTACAACGCTAGCTTCATTGAATCCAATGATTCTACACGCTACACGAATCATCATTTTTAATGTTACAACTTTCACAAATATCTGAAAAACAGTTATAATAAACTGAATCTTAACTTATTTACTCCACTTCAATAGTTACTAAGATTTCTCTCCATTTTCTCCCTTTTCAATGTATCAAAAAGATGCAAAGTACAGAAATTCCAAATGACAAACTAGGACTCCTCATAGAAGACATGTCTTCAACTAAATTTTAAACTCAAAACTATCAAAATATATCTGCTATTCTAAATTATTTGATAAATATTTTTATAATGCGGACTAGAAATATTTCAAAAATAACCTGATGAGCTATGCAAAAATTTATCTTCTTAGAAATAGTTTATAGAGTTCATCAGGTAAATGCCAGTCAGGTAAAATTCAGTCGTCCCCAAACATTCTAGAGGAAAAGGTTATCACTCGTACTAACTTATTCACGAATGCAAAAAAAAATTAGCATCTAGAAGCATTTACCTAGACTCTTTCTACGGATCAACCCCAATTTTTAAAAAGCTATTCAAAGACCATAAAAAAGCAAAGAAAAAAATGGCAAATTACAAGAAGTCCATGAGATTAAAAAGCTCTAAAAAACAAATACAAAATCAAGAAATGTTTATATGAATATAACCCAAACATGTGGAATGGAAAACTTCAAATATTAAACCTGAAACTAGACATACTACTGAATTTTGGAAGAAATCTTAAGAAGAAAATGCCAAAATCCCTTAATTAAATAAATTTCAAATGCTGATCAAGATAGAGTGGAATGTATTGCTGGTTGTCTGAATAGCAAATTCAACTTAATAATATTCACCATAAACAATCCATCATCTCGTGGTCAAAAAGTCCTGAGAATTGATTATTTCACCAAAAAGATGAGGATGATGAACTTAATTCTTATAACGAATTCACAAGAATTATTAATTCATTAATCATTTTCTAAAATCTTGAAAAAGAGCAGAAATTCTTCATATTTTAAAAACCCGGTAATGATCTTTCTAATCCTCATCACAATTACCGATGCGTGTTCTAATTTTCCACTGTTAGCTAAATCATTTTTTTTTCCTAATGCAGCTGGCAAACAGACAATTCTCTTTGATGCCTTAAGGCAAGCGCGTTAATCACTTAGCATTCTCAGACGTTACTCATTTAGCACTACCCAGAAGGAGCGTGTAGCTTGAAGATAAGCTACGGACGTGGGTAACAATACCTTCTGCAAAGCTCTATGATCCTGTTAGACCTGGACATAAAGTGGATTTCGAAGCACCACAAACATCCATAGCACTGCCGGTGCCTCGAACCCGAAACCTGTTTTCCTAGTGCTAGAGCGCCAGCTACTCGGCCATTCAGGTTCTTAGTTAAATCATTGAAGGAATTATTTACAAGGCAGGAATTTTGTACAAGCTGGTTTTATGAGAAACAAAAATCCACGATGCCATTAACTCTCCCTCTTAATAAAAAGTTCATGAAAAGTTTTCTGGTAAAAAAATTTTTTAATAACCTCATTTTTCACGAAAACATTTCAAGACAAGAAATTGAAATCTATTATATAGTTATTAAGCGAATAATAATGTTAAAAGAAAAAAAAACCGCATTTTATTTTCGCCAGGTGAAATTCATCGAAATCAATTTTTTCATTGCCTCTAATTTTAAGGAACTAATTTATTTAAAAATATTAATTAACTAATTGAAATTGCATGTTTTCCAACTTTTCAAATTGCCAGAACCGGAGATACATGTTTATAACCTTATGGAACTGGTTAGTTCCATTGAATTTTAAACAACGCAAGTACAATTATACAAGGAAATTTCAAGATAGCCGTGTTTTAAATATATGTATACGACATCACTTATTTGAAGAATTACGATGTCTAGCCATTGGAGAAATGGGACCTATCCCGAGTTACTCTTATATTAATGAATGTTATAATATAAAAGTACATCGTTACTTATCTCTCTAGATACTTATCTCTTTGTAATTGATAGACTGTGGGATAAATTTCTAAGAAAAGAATCAGCTTCTATAAAGTACAACCCAGCAAGACCTAGAATTGAAAATGTCACAGATGCATTTTATGACAAGGATAAACAAAACCACTACATCAAGTCTCTTTGAAAAGAGATATGCTTTCCTGCCAACGGATGGGCTAACAAACCCCTTCATTTTGATCACGGGATATCTGTTGTGCCTATATAGATGCTAATGGTGATTACACTTATAGATTTAGCAGTCTAAATTCACTATATTACAAATCAATTTAACCTTTTTGAAGTAAATTAATCAAAATAATAAATTAATAACAAAGTAAATTAATTAAAATAAAGTAATTAATAATATTTTATTTAAAAATTGGTCATTATATATATGCATATTTATAAAGACTTATATGCATATGTAAGATGAAATATGTCTTTCTCTATGAGTAGCAATGTACTGGTATAATATTGTGCCCAAAAAGTAAGAACAATTTTAATTTTTCCAAAAACGCTTTTTATTTATTCTTCCAAATTTATTTCATCGTCTTCAAAATAAACCCTCCGGACACAATGCACTTATGTCAACGTTTATTCCAATCCTCAATGCATGCTAAAAGGTCATTGGTCAGATGGCCTTCAAAGGGCGCGCCGATTTACGGTGAATCTCTTCAATCGACTCAGAATGGTGTCACCGGAGTGGTCTTTCGAGTTTAGCGAATAGCCAGAAGTCGCATAGTGCTAAATAAGGATGTTTTGGAACGATATGGGTTTCATTTTGGAGAAAAAGTCACGAAGAATCAATGCAGTATGAGCTGGTGCATTATCGTGATGCAAAAACCAAGAGTTGTCTTTCCATAAATGTGGCCTCTTTTGCGAATAGCTCTACGCAAACTACGCAAAGGACGCATAACATTCAAATAATATTCCTTTTGACAGTTTGGCTCAGAGGGAAAATAATTCATAAGCACCTCACCAAGGTAATCGAAGAAAATAGTCAACATGACTTTGATTTTTGAGCGACTTTGGCGTGTTCTTTCCGGTCTTGCATCACTTTTTTCACTATATTCGCTCAATTGATCAGTTATTTCTGGGTCGTAATCCAAGTCTCAACTCCCAGTTATGATGTTTTTCAACTTGTCCCGATAGTCAGAAAGCATTGTTTCATGCACTTCAACGCTACGATTTTTTCCAAAAAATTTAGTGTTTTCGGTACTAATCGAGATTTGAAGCTTTTTGAGGCTCCAAAACATCTTTTAAAATGGAATTGACCGATCCTTTTGTAATTCTAACATCATCAGCAAGGTCTTTAATTGTAAATCGACGGTTTGCAAGCCCCAAATCTTTTTTTTTTTTTTTTTTGAGGTGAGTTTCGTCGGTTGAAGTTGGTGGTCGACCAGAGGGGCTTTTCGTCTTCAACGCGTTCTCTGCCTTCTTCGAACTGTTTATACCACTTGTAAACATTTCTTTCCGACATAGTTTGCACACTGAATGCCTCATGCAACATTCTATGCGTTTCTGCACACGAATATTCATTCCGAAAACAAAATTTACTGCAAGTTCTTTGCTCAATTAATTCAGACATTTCAAAATCGCCGAAATCACTTTTAGCGTCTTGCAAAGCCAAGCGTGACTCAAACACTAATGAATATTTTGAAGTGAAATTTCAGACAGATGTCAAGAAGAGTACCAACAACGTAAAAAGAAAAATTGAAATTCCATTTGTCCGAGAAATTTAAATTGAAAATTGGTTTTACTTTTGGATACAGTAGTATTTCTTGGCAGTAGGGTATTTTCTTTATACCCCCCAACAACTCCATGATATATCCAATCTCATCCATTTCATTGATGCTGCATACCTTCTCTAAGGCTCTATCATATAGTTCTACTTCTCTTCTTCCGTCACATATTTATTTTTATGCTTTATATTGCTTAAATCACATAAATGATGATATTTTTTTACCTTATTTATATTTATTAAGATTTCATCAAAAGGCAGAGGGCATTCCCCAGACATTACAGACACGAAAATGAAAATGTTGTACGGCCACCAAAGAATAAGTCGTAAGAAAAACAACGGTAAAATCTATTCGATCTTTATTGGCTCAATCCAAGTCACATGACGCCACAAGCATTTGAGAGTTGAAAGTTGGCCAACTTGAAGCGATAACGGCAGAAAGCGGGGAGGCTTGTGATCGGTCAACGTTTTAAGCTTCACCGCTTCACGCCTCGATTTAAAGAAGTCTTGAGGCTCTGGAGAGAAGAAAGCACGCGCAATATACCCAAAATAATTACCGAATATTGAGCATTCTGGACACATTACAGAAGGGAATCATGGTGTGGACAGGGATTTCATTGGGATATCACACCTTTAGTCAGGGGTTCACTGACAGCTGTTGAGTATCGAAATGTCCAAGATCCCTCTGAGATTAAACGCTGCAACAGTTTGTCCTGATTTTGTTTTTAATGAATGATAATGTGCGCCTCCATACAGGCGTGATCGTCAACGACTACCTGGAAAGTAAGAAAATAAATAGTACGTATGAAGTGGCCAGAATACTCGCTCGACCTTGGTCATGCTGAAAATCTTTGGAATGTCTTCGGCTATGCAGTATGTAAACATTTCTCACTCCCAGACCTGCTCTACACGTGGAGTGGCGATTACTCGACGGTTCAGTGGTTGATCACCCTCATAGAAAACATGCTGTTATTTTTGCTGTAAGTGAGGGTGCTCATATACTTTAATAATGTCGGTTTTATCTGTTTGCTTTGGCTTTAAAATCTTTTGTTAATGACTCCAATATGACTTCATCATATAACCAATGAAAATTTGATTTTTTTTGCATGTAATTCTTTGTTTTGTTTTATACACAAACATATTTTCTACTTTCCTGCCACTAACTCTGTTATTAAAATTAGTACTTGTCGATTTTTCAGCATTTTACCTCTGCATATTTAACTTTTGGCAGTGACATACATTCACACTCTCAAATTTATACACGTACATACCTATAAACATACACCATTACATACATACGCATTTTCATAAGCACGCAAATATAAAAGCAGAATCATGTACACATACATATATACACATAAATCTATACGTCCACATACATAAAAATAAACGAACATATGCGCATACATAAACTCAAGCATATATATACACATTCATTTATATTCACATATATACACATACACAATCGTAAGCTCGTACCTACTTACACACTGGCATGCATACATACACGAAAAAAGTACATACATATAAACATTCATTCGTATATATTCACACACGGGTAGACGCTCCCTTACATACACATATACAAATACATTTGCAAACATATTTAAGAAATTTAATTATTATGTACTAGTTTACAGTTTTGATATTTTGTTTATATTATCTATTTCTTATAGTGTTTCAGAGAAAATGATTTGATGATATTTGCTGCCCACCCCTACTTTTGTTACTACTAAATATGCCCTTATTGTTGAGAATGCACATATAATGTTTACAGAAAAAAAAAAAATTAATGTATGTATATATAAGCATTCATCTTGACCCATACCAGTACCTCAGTATTCATAGAGAAGTAAGTATTTAGACGTATTTATGCAATATATGTCTTGACATATATGTACAAATTTTTATAAATATGTACATTTAACTTATATATACACTCATGTCCATAAATTAAGGGATAATTCAGAAACATACAGAAATTGAACCCTAAAATAAAATTTCACCTGTAGAATTATCACACTCATCTTGAAGAAGAATATGCAAATTACAGGAAACCACCAGATGGCGCGGATAGTACGTCACAATGACGAGAGTGTAAGAGAGGGGTATATAAGGAATGGTGGCAAAAAGACGTAAAAGAAGTAAAATTGTTCACAAGCGCTTTAAAAGCCTTTCAGTGCAATAACATAGTTATGTCACAAAGGAAGCATTTGGATGATTTTTACATGGTAGAATTATCGGACGACTGGAATGTGGACGTACCCAGCTGGAAGTATCCGAGGAACTTGGGATCGCCCAGAGTGTCATCTCAGACTTTGGCAACGATTCCAAGATGATGGTAATGTGAGTAGATGTTACAGCACAGATCGCCCCCGAGTTACAACGCCGAATGAGGACCGGTATTTAGCAGTTACTGCCAAAAGAAACAGACGGAGCACAGCATCAGACTTGTCTCGTCAGCTCTCTTCAGCTACCGGTACGACAGTTTCAAAGGCAGACCGTGTACAGACGCTTAGGGCACATTGGTCTATATGCTTGTAGGCCTATCAGATGTGTTCCACTTACCGCAACTCACTGTTGCCTGCGATTAACCTGGAGTAGAGAGCATGCATTGTGGACACCCGCAATAGTGGTCTTGTGTGATGTTTTCCTACGAGTCCAGGTTTAGTTTGCAGTCTGATTCTCGCAGGACTTTCATATGGAGAGCGCCAGGTACCCGTTACCACCAAGAGAACACCATTGAACGACACCGTTACTTTGGTGCAGGATAGCTCGTTTGGGGAGGAACTATTCTTGGTTCCAGAACTGACCTGCATGTTCAGAGTGTAACGATGACAGGCCACATCTATCGGGATGTCATTCTGGAACAACATGTATGTTTGTTTCGGGGCGCCGTGGGTGCTGAATTTCTGTTTATGGATGACAACGCCCGTCCTCACCGTGCAAACATTGTAGACGAATGCCTTCAATTGGAGGATATCACCCGTATGGATTGGCCAGCATACTCACCGGACTTGAATCCAATAGAGCATGTGTGGGATATGCTTTGCCGACGAATTGCAGCCCGTCAACCCCTCCCACCTGTCAACCGGAACTTCGGAGGGCATTGCTTGATGAGTAGTGTAATATTCCCCCAAGATCAGATTGATAATTTGATACTCAGCATGCCTAGGCGTTGTAAGGTCTGTATTGCATCGTCCAGGAGACATACTCCATATTAACCATCATACTAACCATGTTATACTGTTTTTTGTAAATAGGTTCTTTTTTAAATTTGCTCTAGGGAGTAAAAAATCGCAATTTTTATTAATTATGTCAAACATATAGCATCTTTTTGCTCTTTACCTTTTGTTTAATAAATAGACTTTTCAAATAAGTCAAATTTGTTTTGCTTCTGTCTCTTTCTTTGCCTGAACTACATTATCCTTAATTTATGGACATGAGTGTAAATATTGGCATATAAGTAAAAATGTTGAGAAGGATTAACTTGTGTTTTTGGCAAAAAGGTGATTTATAAAAGATTAACTTGGTTTTGAAAAAGGTAAATTTAGATTGTTAAACCTGCATTAAAACTGATTATACACTGCGCTGAATCAAATACATTTTTTAAGGAATGTTTCTTTTTGTAAATACAGAATGTAAGCCCTTAATATTTTAATTCTTTCGTGTTTGATTTGTAAAACACTCTTTGGTTTATATTTTTGTTTACCGTTTTTGACTAAATTCAATAACTTCCATTTGACAGATATTTCGCAATACAAATGTTTTTGATTTTTCTTAATTGTTAGAAATTTAGAACATTTTTTTTTTCTATTACCTTTTTTTGTAAGGCTTCTCAAATTGAAAATGAATGGATGATGTTTGCCTCACTGTTACAATGTTTGGATTTAAAGTCAAGAACCTAAACGTAGGTGAGAGTTTTTAAAAGAATATCTGATATTTTGTATATTAGATATCCTTTAAAATATTGTTATTTTGTAGACTAATAAAAACAGAGTATTCTCTACTCACATATTAAGAGGAATTTAAATACATTCATTGAATTTCGATATAAGAGAGATATATTATTATATTATGACCTTTGCTAAAAAAAAAAGTATAAAATCATATAAAAAGATTTATTCTTATACATATTAGGTAAAAATTTTAATATTGTAACATACTATGAAGATAATTTACAAAAAAAAATTGATATACATATTTACTTTTTAAAATTTCTCATTTTTGGGAATATCATTCACTAAAGTATATGTTGTTAAAGTATGAGAATACTTTATTTTTAAGATAAATATTTATCGGTTTCAATCTTTTATCTCACAAAAGTTTCAATCTTATATCTCACTCAATCTTTTATCTCACAAAAGATATGTGTCTATTTCGTGCTATGCATGTGTTGCATACTTTCTTCTAGTGAATTTGTGTGTGTGTGCATCTTTAAACCATAGAATTCCCTTTTTTCACACATTTATTATTTTTTTTTACCCTTTGCATGCAAAAAATTCTTAACGCTTTTAAGTTATATTTTAACTAAAAATAATTTTATTTCTTTTAAAAATTTTCATTTTCGGACTTTTTAATTTAATGATTATTTGCTGTACCAATATGTTCAATTAATAAATAAAAATGCTTAATTTTACTTTAAACCAGGTGAGTGTGAAACATTTATTTCAAAAAGTGTAATTTCATTTTAAGATGTACACTGCACATATGACTGAAAATGACATTTTAATTGTTATATACATTTGTGTTCCATAATTTATTTAATTTTTTATCGTTTAATTTTTTTTTATTCATTAATGAAACATTCGTAAACATTTCAGTGAACGAAATTAAGAATTTCTTTTAATTTTCTATACAATAAAATATTAAATATTGAAAATTTTTTTGGGATGTGATTCTGTTTTTTCAAAAAAAATTTTGTTCGTTTCAAATGCTCTATTATATAAGCTTAAAATTTTTTTCATATTTAAACATTTTTTAAATTTATAATTTCATTTAATTTTGTACTACTATAATATTTGATGATTGTTGTAAATTATTTAAAAGGCTTTGAACTTCGCAAATATTGGCATGAACAAAATTTTAACAAAAATAATTGTTTGTTTTTAGAAGTACAAAACCCTCACCAAAGTTATAGCGAATAAAAAAAGATTTCACACAATAAAAATAATAATTAAAAATCACAATAATTAAAAAAAGTGAAAAAAATCACCAGTTCTGTAAATGAAAATAATTTTTGTGCTCTATTAAGAAAAAGAATCGTAGCCTACGTACGATATACAGTTTCAATCAATCATTTTCAGTACCGGTCTAAAAATGCTACTTTTTTTTTGAATATTCAAAACAAAATAATATGAACTTATAATAAACTAATTCTACGACAGATAATATAAGCCCATTCATTTATCGAGTCTTTTTCTATATTAGTGATGAAACTTGGTAGTATATGCTTAAGTGAAAAATTTTTTTTCGTTTTGTAAATGAAAAGAAATTAAAATACGCAAATTTTTTTACATTTTGTAGACCTTCTTCAAATATAACAGAGCAAACTTTGAGGAATAAGGTAATTAAATGTCTTTATAAGTTTATCATTTTTATATGGACATGGTTACGATACTACAGCTTAAATAAGTGTAAAATTTTATGCACCATTAAAGCAATTATTTCAAAATTATATTCTCGAGCACTCTAATGAGCGTTCAAATTCATCTGACTTTAGTTCGAATTGAAATAGAAAGGCAATAAAAGTAAAAGATATTGGAAGAGAATTGAAGTATAATTGATAAAATGTAATAAGTTTTTTCACAAATAATGAAAATTACCTGAAATTCAAGAAAAAATTATGACAGATTTGTGTCCTTTAAAGGATTATAAAGTGAATCTGTGACAATAATGCTTTAACTATTAAATCATAGTTCCCTAGTTCATTCCCATAATTCCATAGTTTAAATCCTATAATGCTTTAACCTTTTTTCATTTTATATGCAGTACATGTTTCTTTTTTTATGTATTTGAATCAAAATTAGTACAAAGTTATAATTATTAATAAATAAAAATTAAAAAAGAATTTAAATTCCGATCACTTAAAATTTATTATTGACCTATTCGAAAAGGGTTATAGTTTATTTTGTTGAGCCTCTCAAGAAAAAACCTGGGTGCGTGCTTTTCAAGCTTATTTTTTTTAATGCAGATATAATTATCGAAAGGAATAATATTAATATTATAATATAAATTAATTTTTATTTATTATTGAATTTAATTGGTGATTATCCAGTGGGAGATGAATGAAGTTCCTTCATCTAATTTTTGTTTAGTTTCGATTTTTAATTTTTTTTTGGCAAAAATTGTCCCCCGTAGGATATCCTACGCCAATTTAAGAATATATTCTCTTTTGCACTCTATAACTGCCAATTGCACTTATTTTTTGATCTACTGTCTTGCTGGTATGGATAAGTCACCTGATTCGATTCAATAATTATTTTTCCTTTCTGTGGCATCAGCCCAACCCTTTTTGTAATTCAGCCCATGATATTTCATTCTTCCACAATATAGCTGGGATAGGGCTTGAGTATGTGGTATGTTATTTTCTTATGTCTCTATTTTTTTGTTTATTTATTCATTTTGTTATCTTTGTATCGATTGACAAATTTACCCTTTTAATTCCCTTGCAAGCTGCAACAAGATAAAGTGCAAACCATCATTAAGAAGAAGTTTCATTTGATCATACTAAAACTGTATTTGATAGAAAATGAAGGTCGGTCCTACGAAAGTCCATTTTAATTATTATTTTAGTAATAGTTTTGCATAGTACTCAATTGGATCAAATACATAAAAAAGAGAATATTAAAAAACTACACAAAAAATAAAAAAAAAAATTTTTCAAAAATTAGGTAAAATAATTATAACTGAAATTCAACTTACTTTTTTTCTTTTTCCAGCTCATTAAGTACATCGTTTATGTTAACTTTTATTTCAATAAATATTTAATAAAGCTAAACAATTTAGACGTACGTTCTCAATTAGGTTTTCAGGCGTTGTAAGGTTGAAAAAAAAAAACCTTCATTTAAAGATGGCTCTGGCGAGGTCAGAAAGATTTTCAATAAGAAACATATATTAGTATATATAATTAGGGATTGCAATATCAGGACCAAAAGTCCAATACCGGTATTCGGTATTTTTTAGATTTAATACCTGTAGAAGAAATTTAAGAAAAAAGAAAACACACGCATGTGATTTTGTTTTGATTTGAATTTTATTAGAGAATGTAAATATTACAAACAACAAAAATCTGAAACTTATAATAAATTATAACAGTATATAAAGAATCATAAAAAGTAAAAAGAATAGCTTATTTATTTAAATCACAATATATATAATATAATTCTTCAGATAGTGATGTATGCTGTTCTTTTCAGTGACTGCAACATGAAATTTATTGTTGCATTAGCTTGTTAATAAATTAGAATTTCTGACATAATGCCTCAACAGCCAATTTTATTGTAAGTAGAGCTGATACAGTTCTGGATATTAAGTCGAATTCTCTATCGGAAAAATTAATTTGCAGGGTTAAGTCGATCTTTTTTTGATTTGGATTTTTCGGTTTCAAAAAATATTCCATCATTAGGGAGTAAACTTATTCCACCGCTTTTTTAGAATCTAGTATTTTATATATTCTATTTTATTTTCAGTTAGTTTATATTTATTTTTTAAAATGGCATTTTTTGTAGGGAAACATTTAAATATCTTAACAATTTTTCGAGCTTTATAAATTATAGGAAGCAAGTCTTGATGGGCTAATATTTCATCGTCATTAGCAATATCTTCTTCAACAATTACATTGTCATTATCTTCATTGTCGCTCTCACTCTCACCGAAGTATTGTCAACTGATTTTTTATGTTTTTTAAAATTATTCCTATTCATTATTATGGGGTATTATTTATGAGTATATCTATAATAAATCTGAAAATATTTTGAACTTTAAAGTATGATATGCAAATACAACTTGAATAACTCACCAATTTAAAACATATCGAAATATTACACACTTTCTTCACAACCTTGTTTTCACAGATAAGAATTTCTAGTTTTCAGATAAGAGTTCTGAATAAGAATTTCACAGATAACAATTCTTTCACATATAAGAATTCTAAATTTCTAGCAAATACCGAAATACGGCATTGTGAATACCGGTATTACAAAAATTGTACAAATGGGCTCAAAATACCGGTATTCCGTATCCCGGTATACCGATATTGCAATCCCTATATATATTTTTTTATTGTTTCATATGAAAGGAACTTTTAGTTTAGCTAATATATACATATTAGCTAATAGAGATATATATGTATCGAAAACCAAAGATTCCCAACCAAACCATCGAAACCAAGATTACATTCAAAGAAGACAATATTAATATTTTGATAGAATAAAAGGGAGTTATCCATTACAGCTTCCTAGGAATGGGACGCACAAATAGTAATACTGTCAACAATTGATATAGTGCATCAGAAACAGAGTAGTAGGTGAATCGAAAGGCATTATTAATCTTCATGAAAGTGTAAGACTCATATTTCACAAATCACGCTTCAAAAATTAAACGATTTGAAATTCTACCCTCATCTACCCTAATTATCTGTTTTGTCATCTGACTACTAATTTTTTAACGTTGGTAATACTTTTTTTAAGAATAAATGCTTTGTCAATTAAAAACTGCTAAAATCATCTAAACTTAATTTATTGACTCTAAATCAAAGGTGTTATTTGAATTAAAAAAATGCTTTTCAATGTATGACTGAACACGTTGATGTTAATGGAGCATATTTTAATTCAATATACTCTTATAATATTTTGCTTTTGTGATTTTTCAGAAATTGTTTACTAAAAAGTTCATTTCATATGGAACAACTTAATATATTGCTGATGCTTAGCTAAAGGTATGGAATGGTAATTCAGAAATAGAAGACGTTTCCATGCCATTCAGAAACACTATTCACCTACTAACTCAATGGAATTTTTGTTGTAGTTTTTGAAAATGTACGGAATTACAATCACATTAATCTTCTAAAATGAAGCTACTAGTTAAAATATAATAAAATTACACAAATTTTCAAAGTCATGTAATTTTGTTTTAGTCAATTTACCGTTACTTGGAAAAAGTGCATCAAATTTCAGTTATATTAATATTTTGATTAATTAATCTCTTTCAATTGGTTTAATAATTAATTTTAAATTGTGTATATATATACTTTTTAGAATATATCGAATTGGCTTTTATTTACTTGGAAATAATTCTCAGAGTTTTTATTTCTTTTCTGTCTTTTTTTATTGAATTTTTTCGTTAGACACTTAGTGAATTTTTTTAATTGAATTTCGAATTTATTGTTACTAGATTTAATTTGAGCAATAATGTCATCAAATTTAATGCAGCATAAAGTTCGTTATCAGATTTTTATAAAAATCTGCGCAAAGGAAATATATAACCCAGCAATTTATTTGATACATCAACACTAAAATATAATACTTTAATATTGATACTAAATATGTACTACATAAATACTTTAATATCTATATTAAATAGATACTAAATAAACACTTTAATAACGATACTAAAATTGTTTGGCTTAATATATGTAATAGCATTTCACAAGTAAACGAAGTTTCTGTGTCATTGAGAAACACTATTTTTTTCATTATTATTACAGTTTCGCGTCATTCCTTCCATCTAATTGGATATAGCTATAGTAATTCTTTCCGGTTGATTCCGGGATATATTTAATTTTCTCATCAATACGTTTTATCTTTTCGTAATGTGAAAAAAATATGAATTTAATTAATTATGCTCATTGAGTTTTCAACATATATCAGTTTAACTCTAACTGCGGGATGAGCGATACACATAGAGTTCTCGAGGATATAATTTTGAAATGCTTGCTTATACTGTATTAAATTTTTTCACTCATGGAAGTTACACCGACTGTACCTTCATCTATACAAAATGATAAATCTATTTCGTAATTCTTAAGGCGTCCAATCTTCTTATTCCCAAAATTTTGTCTTGTTGCATTTGAAACAGCTACCAATTTAAATATTGCTATCTTATTTCACTTTCTTTATCATTTACACAACGAAACCATAAAAAAGTTGTTCAGTTGTGAATATTTCTCAGTTTCATCGACTAATATGAAAAAGACTCGAGAAATGAATGGCTTGCACTATCTGTCGTAGAATTAGTTTATTATAAGCAGATCATTATTAGGTTTTAAATATTATAAATAACAAAACTATAATTTTTTAATCGTGTTAAAATGATTAATTAAAATTGATTGCTGGCTTCGATTCTTTCTCTTAGCAGAACAAATAAATTCCCTTCATTTGCAGTCAGTGCAATTTATATTAAAAATTCTCTAAAATCTTTATGTGCGCTTAAGGAAATGTCTTGACGACTACAAAGAATAAATGTTTTTAATAAATTTTATTATTTTTATTAGCTAGAGAAGTACCAACTACATCACTATTTTGAGCAGTTGATTTGATTTTATCTTTCTTTTTATTTATTAATTATTATTATTATTAATTTTTTAAAGTTTAAAAAAAAAATTTTATCGCCTAAAAATTTTAAAGAAATAAAAGAGAATTAATTCTAGATAATTAATATTCTTGGTGCTTAGAAAATATTCTAACGCATATTTCTAATTGTCCTATTCCTTTACAGCATATATTCAGCAGTTTGCGAGTTTTGTGTTTTCCTATTTAAATTAGCAGAAAATAGGAAGCAATATTTACCATATCCTGTATTTTTCAATATTAGTATCGATACTCCAATTAAATCTTTTCAACTAAAAACGGACAACATCTTTAATTTTTTCACTTACAGAAAATTTAAGATTTGCGTTAAATTTCCAGAACTTTTGTCAATGCTTTTAATTTTTCATTTTAATCCAAAATGTTTCTCTTATATTGCGTGGTATCCTGCAAATTACTAGGAATCGTTCCAGATAAGATATTAACTATTTGATTTACATTAATAAATAATTTGATGTTACATCATTGCAGATTTTCAATGGGTATAGTAACATCCCCACAAAAAAAAATGGGACATCCTTAAAAACTTTTGTAATTATCATTGATTCTTCACAAAACTGATACCGTTCGAAATGATTTAAAGAGATCTATTTTATGGGGACAGGGTAATGGATTAACAACATTAATTAACTGATAATTAAAATTTGTCCATTACGATACCTGAAATTTTTAAGTAATCAATTTAGCATGAAAAAAAAAATTAATATATGATAATTTTTGTAGCAATCTTATTAAAAAGTTTTGAAGATATGGGTTTCATTACAAGAGAACGATTGCTATTAATTGACATGGACTAATTGTCTTGTAACAATCTTGTATTTTTGTAACCTACATTATGAGCACTCATATGTTTAATTTTCACAAATTTATTAATGCTTAAATTTCGCATATGTTAGTGTTCGCAAATTTTTAAATCTTCTGACTCGTAACTATATGGCACAGCGTGTTTTTAATAAGCAAAATATATCCGAGTTCGGTCTGTTCATGGCATGTATTGCAATCATAGCTTTCAAGGGTGAGGAAATTCAATGATTATTGTAATATCTTCCATAAGAATGTCGCATTCACATTCAATTCTCGTCATAAGAATGTAATAAATAATAAATTAATTAAGAATTAATTTTAGACCTTTTTGGTTTTATCAAATAGAAATTTAGAATAGGCGAGGAAAAATAATCCTCCTTATTGGCGGATTTTATGCTAGTATGTTAAACAAGTAGATATTCATTATATATATATATACAGGATGCATATAATTATTATGTGTATGAAAAAGAAAACAAGTGAATGAAACAAGTGATTTGAAAGTGAAACATTTTCATAAAAATTTAATCAAATAAATCATTTTTACACAACATGATATTTAGAATGTAATTTTTA
Source organism: Caerostris extrusa (assembly GCA_021605095.1). Taxonomy (NCBI): domain Eukaryota; kingdom Metazoa; phylum Arthropoda; class Arachnida; order Araneae; family Araneidae; genus Caerostris; species Caerostris extrusa. Next base: position 52,201 of record BPLR01006552.1, read on the forward strand.
AATTTTATTGATGCTTAAAAATTATTATCTGAGTATGAGAGATGAAATTTCTTTTTATTTCTTATTCAAAAGAAATTCGTCCAAAATTGAATGATTTTAATACATATTGTATTAATAAGGCAGCATAAAAGAGAAAAAAACCTTTGAAAACTCTATAAAAATACAATGAATAGCCTTTACCCTTTGTCATCGGCAATTTTTAATAATATGATCCTGTAAATAACATGATCCAAATATGTTTTTAATAACATGATCCAAATTTTCTGTTGAAAGAGAAATACTTTTAATGTTAACGAAGTATGGTTTCCTACAGATCTCTTGAAAAACGTTGTTTGTGTCAGTTCATTTTATTTTAAAAAATAAATAAATAAAATAAAAAACCATCTAATTTTCCAAATTAAATATATATACATATATATATAGAAACCTGGTTTACAAGCAAGAACTCTGTAACTCTACCTGCATCACCGCTGCACAGGGGTAAAACATTATTAGCATGTAAGCTGCGCTTGTAAATTTGAAGGCTTTTTTTCCCCTCAGAATTGGGGATAAAGTAGCGGTGTTTGTAAGAGTGAATACTCTTTGCATGTACCACTAATTTTCCAAGTCCTGCCCTTGTAAGTTTAAACACGTACACGCATTTCACTTGGATTAGGGAGGGGTCAAAGTTGCAGCTCTTCTACCAATGAGTGCATGCTTGCAGCAGTACATTATTTGCTTAACATAATCTTCATAAATACATGAATGTGCATAAATTCAAACACAAAAACTGAGAAGTTCATTAAACAAAAAAAAAATTTTTAAAAATTTAAAAATTTACTAATAAAAATATTAATTTCAAATTATATACGTAAATGCTTTTATTTTTCTTTCAGAAATATAATATTAATACATAATACTATACTAATATAACATTATTTGCTCAGCAAATTTCTGAGAACGGTCGAATTCTGCTTTTTCCAAACTTATTGTTTCTAACTGGATTTGTGGCTTCAAACAATGCTTGAAATCAACCTAAGTGGATCGTTTATAATATGCTACAAATGAATTAAAACATTTCCCGAGCCGAAAGCTGACACTCGAATTCGCCGACAATGATTTCATTCGTCATGAACGTTACTCAAAAGATGCTAAAATGGCCATTAGGGGTTGCAGTTTTTTGGCGTACTTATCGCTGAAAACTTTTCACCAAATGGCCAATGAAAAGAAGATTCTTTTCTGAAAATCTACAGCGAAACGACCACCCACCTTGAAAGAAGAGCCGGTTATTAAAATGTAAGGGGATAGAATTAGAGATCATAAACAGTTCGTAAGTGATTTGATTAAAATCGTAGTGCTTGTAGTTTATAGTTAACATATTAACTTGTCATTCTATAGATTTGTTCTCTCTCTCTGTTTTATATATATATATATATATATGTATGAATATATTGTAAGACTCCATTCATATCTAAAATATGTTCACTGTCTTTTTTTCGCTAAGGATACAGGTTTAACAAATTTTCTCATTCAACATTTTATGTTTCTAAGTTACGGTTTTCGTTTCTTTTTCTGTGAGTTGCTCTCTCATATAAAAACATTCTATTGAGAATGCCGTTAGCCTTCGTTCATATTCCGAATCGAATTTCACGTTTTCAGAAAAGGCTTTGTTAAAACTGCTAAAGTTACGTATAATTATAAATAAATATAAATAAATAGAAAATACCATTTAGTAGTAATAAAAGGCTTATATTAAAATGCTTTTTTGTAAAAAAAAAATGGTAAAATAAAAAAAATTTTAATTCCAGTAAAAATATGTTTCTATTATAAGTATTCGAAATTATGCTTTTTAAGAAATAAAAATTAAATGTTTTAATATCTATAATTTGCTTTTAAAACGTATTATGAATACATACAAACATAATCGAGACAGACAAAAATACAGAAAACATAAATTTTCATGGGATTGCGTAGTTTTTTTATAAATAATTTATTTTCAATTTATGTTGACTTCTCAATTTCATTCTCAATTGAATGTTTTTATTTGAGAGAGCAATACATATATATTCAAGCACACAATATTTCAATACAAAAACAGAAAGAGAATGGAAAAAGGAATGAATTAGATAATCAATGTACCTAACAAAACCACGATATCATCTGCTACACGTAAATTATTGTGTACTTCAGCGAAACACGATCAAATTGTATAACAAATATATTATATATTCTCTGTACTTAAATCTTAAAAGTGTCTCATATATGTATGTGTGTGTGTGTTTAGCCATCTCTGTACTGCAGCAGCAAATCTAAAACCTTTAAATTCAAATACCAAAATTTTAAAAAGTTCGTAACTAAATGCGAATAATTTATTTACATCAATCACCCCTTTATTTGTATATATATTTAAAAAGGGAATTGTAATATATATGTAATTTTATCTATTTCTTAGTATAGTTTATTGTAATATGTTTAAAATATATATTTTAAATATATTTGTATATAATGTTTGTACGTGTTAAATAAATATCTAAATATTTTTCCCCTCCCTTTTTTTTCCCTATTGGAAAAAGCATGTGTATATAGTTATCAGTTTTGCATAAATAAATATTTCCATTATAATAATTTATAGTAATAATAATTTTGCAAAATGGATTTAAAAAAGTGTAGATGTATCAATTAATTATAAACAGAATTTACCTCATTTATAATTATTATAAGTATTAGTTTTTATCTTCATAGCATAATTAGCATTAGCATTCATGTATATATTTTTCTGTTCTTTTAATTTTTCGTTAATTATGAAGTTTTAAAAGAAATATAAAAAGACGAAAATACGCGTCAGTATTCAATAAAGAAGGGTTTCTGTGAACAAAAATATTTGTTTTTCTTACCTGAGTGGATATTTAAAAATTATATTAGGACAAATAGTTTTAAAGGTTCATTTTTTTGTTTAATTCACGTGCAAATAATTTTCATGTGTTTTTCTAATATTGTTGGAATTTGTAATCCTTTTTAGTGAAAAGCTCAGTGACGCTGTTCATTTTGTGAAACTTGATTTCTCTGGTCAACCAGAAAAATTGTAGCTGCCGCTGAATCAAAATCTGACCTTCTCTTAATCTATAAATAGTGTAAAATTAAGTTAACTTCAAAAAAAAAAATGTCGATGTGTTGATGTTATCTACATCTTTAAGAGAAGTAGGATTTATTGTACGATTGAAACATATAACTATCGAATATAGATTGTCGACACGTTTCAAAGAAACTTTACATATTTGCAAATTAATTACTTTTAATTTGTTCATTTTTTTAAAGAATTACTTGCAAAATTATACGATTTCACAATTGCATAAAATGTTTACAAATAACAAACAAAAACTCAATTTATCGTATAAAAATCCAAAACATATAAAAAAAAAAAACCAAAGATCAGAAATCACATATGAGAAAAAAATAAATTAAAGAAAAACTACGTAAAGAAATTGACACACACAAAATCCTCAAACGTATAAAAAAAAAAATCAAGTCAATAAAGATAGTTTAAATATGAATAATAAACTGCGAAAGTAAATAAGAAAATTTACAAAATTGTGTTTCTTATTTCAATAATATCCAGGTATGATCCATCCAGAGTGGCCAGTAGAGTCTATTTTATTTTTTTTAAATTATGTAAATTTAAGATTGGAAATTTAAAATTTTGATCAAATTCTCACTTAAAAAGTTTCTTTATCTTTCAAGAAATGCTGTTGAAATATAGATACGAACAAAAGTTAAAAAAAAATCTAAAAATCAATTTGATCACCCCTAACAATTATATATCGAAAATAAAAATGTTCATTATCTGGTTTACCTAATGATTGTTATTTATAAGTTTATTACATTATAAATTTTTGTATAGGTAAGACCTTAATGTCAAATGAAATAAATAATAATTGTATAATTAAAAAAAGGGAAGTAATTCGGAAATAAGACATACATCTCTTTTTTTTTTTTAACTTCAACGCTTAAGTTCTTATTTGTTTAACATTTAATTGTAGTAAAGCACAATTCAATATTCAATACATTTTTTTAGATAAATGAAATATAGACCAATCCAATTCCTCTATTGAAAAATTTAATTTTTTAATGAAATCATTTTTGTTTTATGGAAATTCTAAATTCAAACAAAATTTATTCATTAAATTTACTATTATTAATTATTCTCATTATATCATATCTTATTATCAATATTCTATCATTATTACATCATTATATATTACTATTATTTTAACTTATATTCATAGCTACCTTGTAATTTAGTAAATATGAATTAAAATATTTAGAAATTATCTCAACACGTGATGTGCGAATCATATTAATCGTTTTTGTCTCGATATAGCAAAAATTACACATAAATTAAAATAGATAATATAACTTCTGCTCAATGAAAACCTTTCCTTCTCCCTGTCTATAGAAGGCATCTTTCATTGTGTCTCCCTGCATTTCTTTGACTTTTGGGCCATGTTTGCCAAGTTCTCTTTCAAATTAATCTATAATTGTTTTAAAAATAAATAAATTTAAAAATCCAAATTAAGCATACAATTAAAAAATTGTATGCTTAATTTGAATTTTTAACTGAAACAAAAAACAATTATTTTTCTTTCTTGTTAGCAGTATTTCAGTTTCCAATAGATATGCCTCTCACACTCACCAAAACAGATAACAACCTTGATACAGATTCGCTAAATAAGTAGATAGCTGTAAACAGCAAAGTTAAAAAAAATTATTAAGTGCAAATGTAAATAAAAAATAATTAAGGAGTAAATTTCGTTTGAATTTAGAATGTCCTAACGACAACAGTGGATGGAGTTTTAATACAGGAATTTAATTATATTTTTAAACAAGCTGCACTGCCAAATTGTTATGTATTTTATGGGCATTGGAAATTATTTTACCTCTTTGAAAGTTCTTATGTTATAGAAATAAGTTTTTATTTGGGTCCAGTCATTAGAGCAGAAATAACATAGTTTATGATATCCTCACAGTACGTACTATTTGATAAACCCATCCACAGGATAATGTAATTAATATCTTTTGAGTTTTGCTAATTTTCGGAGAAACTTATTTTACATCTGGTATTTACATTTACTTAGCTATTATAAAAGTCCTTTTTGATTTGCCAAGGATTTTCTGATAGTTCACCATCTTAATTTTTGTATTTGTCTAATGATTTTCAGTTTCGTTGTTGTAGTTTAGGCGCACTTCAAAATTTGAATATAATTTTTCAGGGGTTTATGTATAATGAATGTTTTAACGTTTTAATTAGGTTTTCCTCTATGAAATTGGCTGTGTGCGCTTAATTAAATAAAATTTATTTTTGATTTGCATACTCATTTTCTAATTAAGCTTCTGATTTAAAGAGCAAAATTAAAAAAAAAAAAAATTGTATTTGTAAGTTTAAAAAAATAATAATAAAATCCACACAAAGTGCTCGATTGGCGAATGTTTAAGGCATTGTGAAGAAATGAGAAGTATACTCACCTTCTTCCTACGGTGGTGAGATTGCTGTCAAGGGGCAAAATAATAAACCAAAAGTTAGATCAAATTCTCAATAAAATAAAAAAAAAAAGAAAAGAAAAGATCTACGTCTGTTTGTACTTTTTTTTTTTTTTTTTTGTATCATAATCTGAGGAATTTTTATAAGTGTTTTAATACCCGTGTATGAATGAATTACTCCAAAAATAAAATAAAATTAGAAACATTTCAATTTATAGAGTTTGATTATCTTAAAAATAAAGTAGCAGCACAAGTAACAAGTACCCATATCTGACTATTCAACTCAGAGTCGCATAAGCTGAAGTAAATAACAGGCTTTTAAAAAAAAAAAAAAAAAAAAAGGTCACATTTTTTATCATGCAGATGAATTGAAGTATAGTCGGCGGAAATTGCTTGGCCCTTAATGCCATCTAGTGTTGTAAATACATACCAGACAAAATTTAGAATAACTTAACAGATTCAAAAGACGAGAATTTTAAGTATTAAATTTCAAATATTGGTACAATTAATTATGCATTACTCAATGTTAAAATGAAAATAAAAATTAAGGAAATTTTGGAAAAGAAAAGTAGTAGCCTGCTTAATTTTAATTTAATTAGTTCTAATTGTAGTACAAAGGAATTTTTTTATGAAATTGAAATTTATTAAGCATTTCAAAGATAGAAAATCAGTGAATAAAAAAAAGGAAAAAAAGTACAAAAAAAATAAATAAATAAAAAAAATAAATAAAAACTCAAGACTTTTTCATTCAGTTAAAAATATAAATAATAAACGAATTAACATTGAGAGATAAGCGTACAGGGAATAATGAAAACTTGAAGGAGGTTTGGTTTTGGTTTGGTTTGTCACTCTACGGTCATCTTGTGCGCACGAGGGCTAAACAGACCGGGACGTACAGTTTAACATGGATTCCGAACCACCAACAAACATCCATGCCACCGCCAGGATACGAACCTGAAGCCTGGGATACCAAAGGCCAGAGCGCTAGCCACTTGGCCACCAGGCCGCTGCATGAAGAAGGAGGGAAGGGGGAGGGACCCACATAGCTATATTTTTCTTTCCATCCCACATTTAGGATTATTAATCTAAATAAAGAAATAGCCATACAAGTACGCTATTCGTTTTACTCATTATGACTTAAAATATGAGTGAAATTAAAAATTACAAAATGATTATTGTTGAAATTTCTTAAATTCACAATGAATAGTTGAATATAAGTAATAATTTTGAATATTTCATCATTACTCTTTGTTTATCATAAACTTGTATAAAGATCTACATTTTTCCGCTGAAAAATTCTTGTAGTTCAAATAGCACGGCTTGCCTCCAAAAATTGCTTTTTCCTCTATAGTGATCCTCGGACTCACTTTTAAACACTCTAGTGATTCGTGGACTACTGGTGATGAGAGAAAAATTATTTGTCTTATTCCATGCTAATGTATAGCAGGGTTCAGAAATATATTTTACGATGTGTCCGAAAATGAATATATATATATGTTAGGGAATATGTACAAATAATATCGCAAATATGGCTGGACATTTGTCATGAATTATTGCAAATTTGAAAAATGCTGGTCAGCCAGACACTTCGTTTACATACTGTATTATAAACATCATAAACCATTTATTGAAAAAATAATGTTCCCGAGAACTATACAAACTATTATAAGATGTTATTAAAATTATAAAGGAAATTCAACACAAACTATCAATTCGTGGATGTTTAAGGCATTGTGTAGAAATGAGTAGTAAACTCACCTTCTTATTCACGCGGTGGTGAGATGACTGTCAAGGGGCAAAATAATAACCCGAAAGTTTGATGAAATTATCAAAAAAAATTTTTTTTTTTCCAACAAAAGTTTGCATACTTGGCAGGTATAATTTCATACTTTCTCTGCGAAAGGAGCTAAACATATCCTACTAAGGGCGTGTTCACACTGCGAGGTAAAAAAAAAAGGGTGAATTTAAAAGAACATATTACTGAGACAAGCATAGTTGGATGAAGATTATATATATATAATTAAGAATTGAATAAATTAAAAATTGAAAAGTTCAACGTTTACAGTTTTAAGTCATTTTGGAAATGTTACAATTACAACAGTAAACCTTTAAGGAATTCTACAAGTTATTTTATGTGAAAATTCTTGATAATAATTAAAAAATTTAATTAATTCGCCAAACAATATCTCTATTTGCAGTCTTAAAAATTCGCAATTTAATAATTATGCAGAATAACTGACGAACAAATATTGAATACCTGAAATCGCCTGATATCTAATTTAGAACATCGATGTTGAAATTGTTCCTAAATCGCACAGCTTGGAATTTCGGACCTCCGAAGCAACATTGATGTTAATTGGTTTAAAAATCGAAATTCTGATGTTAAACAAGACCCTCCCAGAGGAGAACGAATAAAAAATTATTAATTAGCTTTCGTTCCGAACGTCTCATTTTGACCACGTGAAACAACCCACCTTATCTCTTTGTTGTGAGTGACAGCTGGTCGCAAATGCTGCATCCTTTGGTGTGCGGAAAAAAACGACTTTTGCTGGAGCGAGGGAGACATAAGTTTTTTTCTTTTTTTAAGGGTTCTCTCAAACTGGCTTTTTAATGGGTTCGCGAGGGAGACTCGTTCTCGGCTGAAAGGGACTTTACATCTGAATTTCGTTAATGTCAGATAGGTGATATTAGACTAATATTGATATTTTTGATTTATATCGATTTATCGTCCAGGATAATAGATCTATTTGCCGCAAATGTTGAAGATAGCAATTTAAGCATGACTGAAAGAGAAAACCCAGTTTACCTATCGTCCAATTTCAGTCTCAAAGCCAAACTTCAATCATCTTTATCAATATCTCATTTTTGACTCACCAGTAAAAATGAATGCCCATTGTTTAATGAAAGAGCAATAAAAATTCTGATTCAACTTTTCAATAACATATTTTTACGAAAAAAAAATTTTCATCTGTAAGCAAAAATTAAATTTTGGTGCCAGTTTCGGTTTGATATAAAAGCGGCTCTTCATTTTACAATAACATCATTGGAGCCAAAATTCGATTAAACTTATTTTAAACGAGCAGGAATAAGTATCATACTAAATGTTTTAATACTTAAACAAGCTTCGATTATTTTCTATTAATGAAATAAACTGTAATAATTTTGTTCCAATTTAAAAATATTTAATTAATAATTTTCTATAATTAAATAAGTATTTAAAATTTGTTTAGATAGATGCATTTCGTATTATTAAAAGTAGGTTTAAAAATGTATTTATCTTTTTAAGAAAATTCTCATTAATAGTCTGCGGTATTTAAAATTTCTAATTTAGTGGTCCATGAGTTGAGTAAGGTTGCCGTCCGTTGCATTAGAAAAAAATTACGATTAATAAAATTCAAAAAAGTTTAAATGTTATAAATTATAAAATTTCAATTTTCTAAACTAATTATGTTTACCACTTTTATTTTCTGCGAAACTTGCAATAATAATAAATTGTGTGCATTATTATTTTATAATTATATATCTTTAAATCATGCACACATTTTTTTAAAATAACCTAATTTCCTTTTTCATGTATTTTCCTGTTTTATGTAAAATATCTAAATTGGAATTTATTTTATTTTAAAATAATGTGATTATATTTTAAAAAAGGAGGATTTCAGTTTTTTAAAATAATATTATAATTTCAGGTAAAAAAATGCAATAAAATATCGTATGCAATTTAATAAATAAAAATAATGATGGCCAAAGTTTTTTTTCCCATGAAACTCAAAAATTATTTTGAAAATAAAATTAATCGTTCGAATCAAATTTTCTCGTATTGCAGTAAATTATTATTATGCAATTTTTTTTCTAAAACTGGAAACATTGTTCTGTTTGCAAATGGTCATTGTTCATAGTTTTCAGATGGTTAACTTTTTTTTGGGTCTACATGGAATGGTATAAAATAAGACTCAAGAACAGACTTCCGAGATAGGCTATCATACCAAATATTAAAAACAAGATTTCTATTCCTCTCCTCACTATTAATCTAACATATTATTGATAAACGAAAGATTTTGGAATATTATTAGGAAAGAGGAAAAGAAAAGAGGATCAAGGATCTTGATAAAAATAAAATCTATACTCCTATCGTTGCAAATCAACGATTTTTTTCTATAAATTTGCTTAATAAAGATATTATCTACATGTATATGTTTGAAAAATAGCTTACTATGCATAAAAGCCGAGTGGATTTCCGTATGATACACACTCGTATGAAATAATATATTTTTAAAATGTTAACCGTATGATTTAGTTAAAACATATTATACGGATAAACAAACACAAATATAAAAAGTCTTAGTTACAAAGCATTATGTCTTTCATTTCCTCTTGTTCTAATTTACATGCACCTTGGTCTCTGATGCGATTCTAAACATTGCTTTTCTGCGATTGTTTTTCTGCATTGTGATTCTGGCATTGAGCATGCATACGGCTTCTCAGATCTATAAAATGTTATAAATTTCCTTTCATCTGACTATGATAGATAATGGAAAATAGATAATGGATCATTTAGATGTTTGCCATAAAGTATATGGAGGCATCAGTTGCGTCATTAGGAAAGGTAGGCGGAAAGTAGAAATGGTAAATTCCATCTTGAGAAAAGTGTCTGTCTGTTCTTAGGAGGTATCATGCCTTTCAAGGCGTTGAATCTTCTTACAAGGCCGATTGAATTTGACTAATACGGAGTAGAGAATCTTAGTGAAGATCCGATTATCTTCAAAACTCAGGTCAATGATGCCGTAAAATTAGTTTATTTGTCTAATACAACCAGAAGGACCAGAGGAATTCCAGGTAAACAGCCCACAGCACATATTTGCAACCTGGTAACTTTGCTCACATTGATTATCTATACCGGTTCATCAAGACGTGTTACTTAAGTAATAAAACGCTTTAGCTTGAACTTGACAGAGAATACAAGTGTTATATTCAGTCACATCGTTCTGAATTTCAGGCCGATAGAAGGAATATCTCAATTGTTGGACATCCTTTCCCATAAGTTAAAATGAGACAACTACAAAAAGTTGTCTTCGTTGAGAATAGGTAACTGGTGAACACTTTCTCCCAAAATCTTATCTTAGGGATATGCAAATTTATGCATAACAATAAAATTTTTACTTCCATTCTTCGCATATTGCCGGCATACTTGTAAAAATGGATCGTTTATTTGTAGATACGGAAACTTTTCATTTTGGCTGCCGTTATCTTTAGAATCATCTTTACCAGATAGCAGCGTACAGCATTCATTGTTTTTCTTATTAGTCTCCTTAAATTTTCATTAATAACACTCTCTCTATCTACGCTAAATGTTTCTTCAAAATCTATTTTTAGAAAAATATCACCAACAGCTACACTGGGGCCTGAATGGCCGAATGTCCAGCGCTCTGGCGCTCTGTGCCACAGGTTTCGGGTTCGAGTCCCGGCGGTGCCCCGGATGTTTGTAGTGGTTCGGAATCCACTTTAAGCCGTAGGTCCCGGTCTCCTATGACTGTAAGAGCGTCACGGAGCAGAAGTCAGGCTTCTACCTACGGGTGCTCCATCATAACACAAGCTGCACCCCTGTTCCCTCCTTCCACGAGGGACACGATAACAACAACAGCTACACTTTTTGCATTCAAAATTAAATTTATGTTTATGACCTTCATTTAACTCATTAAAAGTACTTAATAATAAAAGTAAATCCTTGCATTTCTTATAAACCATTATATATTCTATTAAAAATAGATGTCTTGAAATTATTATGTCCAGAAGGCTTCTATATAACATCTATATATTTTTTAACAAAGTTAAACAATTCGGATAAAATTTAAACTACTAAAGAATGTACTTAATGTTTATGCACATTCTGAACCTGTATAGACAATATAAATATCCTTCATCATTCTAGCAACTACAAATTCAAAATTCATACATTGAGCATTGATTTAATTGAAAATATTCTTGTATTAATTACAAACACAGCTCGATGTTGCCCGGGTATTAATTTTTTCTGTATTTTGTCAGACAGGAAGCAACAGAAGAATGCATGTAGTATAAAACTGAAATAATTTTATTGACTATAAAAATATAGCAGTACAAAAATTATTTAATAAATATTTTCAAATTAATTAAAACATTAACTTTACTCGAAACCTGAGTAAAAACAGCATTTTTAATTTCCCTCCTCCCACTAAATAATAATTAGTAATATTAATAATTAATGAATCCACCCTTGAATAAGCATCATAAAGCTATCCATGAGAAAAATTTGACGTTCTAAAATCCACTCTGCGGTTTCTAATAGATTGGCCATCTGACTGGTTGATCTTGATCGCAAACGCAAATCTCATTGGAAAATGCTATTTCTTAAACTAAAAAAGCATCGGTCGGAATGAATAGTACCCAAGGAATAAAAAATGTTTGACACACTTCCGTTCCGATTAGAATATCCGCTTCAAATCAATGCACATCATCTTCTTTACATACAGCCAAGATTTGACAGGTCGAGACTCCATAATAAAATTATTGTAAGAATTAAATTATCCATAAAAGTATCGTAGTAAATATTCTGTTAAAAACTCCGAAGTATATTAATATTTTAAGTAAAAAGTAATGTGGTGGCAACTCAGCCGTATCAAGTGAGTTCAAAAACTCGAGTAGTTAACTGAGAAATCGCCATCTATTACGGTATCCAAAGATGTATTCAATAGCTAAATCTGATAATATGGAAAGTATTTGTTTCTTTATTCCATTATTCTTCATTCTAAGCAGCCAGAATAGCGCTCTCATTCAATGTTTAAAATATAATTTTGAGAAACAACCGAACAGACTGCATCAATTAGCTTTGCACAGGACGACACCAGATTACACAAGATGGGTGACAGTTTTTATGTTGCCAGAAAACTCTATAGTTAATCTACCTTCTCTGATCTGAGTTTGCCAAATAGTAGTAGAAATTGAAATTGTCAAATTTTCCGATTTAAACAAAACTACATTCCTGATACTTAAAGCCGAAAAGAAAGACACTCATCCTCACCGCTCAAGCATATCTATAATCCCGTTTCTTAAGAATTATTTTTTGTGAATGGGAATTTTCACTCATGAAATTAATGTTTAGTAAAATCTTAAATTTATAACACTTTTTTCAATAATTTTCTATAAAATTTTATTTTTTATCACATACTCTGATGATAAAATATTTTATGAGAATTTTTCGAAATTCCGACTTTTCGACGTTAATTTTTTGCAAATTTTATAAAAAAAATAAAAAAAAAAAAAAAGGAGGCAAAAGTGGAAATTACCAACTGAAAATCTCGATCATAGGTACAAAACACTGATAAAGCTTAAGAATTGGGATTTGACAAATTGTAAAAAAAAATATTGTGAATAAATATTTATAAATAAAAAAATTGAAAATAAAATATAAATAAGCCTGTATAACAGAATATTGGAAAAAAAAAATAAATGAATATTTGAAACAATTAACTTTAATTTTAATTATTTTTTAACAATTTATTTTAAATTAAAAATATTAGTCACTCAAGTCATCAGATGACACCCGACAGCAGAAAATAGTTTTAATTAAAAACTAATTAGAATATATTCATATTTTTTGGTTAGACGCAAAGTTATAAAATAATAACTAAAAGGAAAAAAATTAGATCGCGAAATGTTATTTTATAGTAATCTTTAGAATATCGTTCATACATATATATGCACAAACATTTATTTTTATATACATTAATTGTAAATATCTTGAAATTTAATTGTAAATATTTTGAAATTTAATTGTTTCCACTAACTTGTTTGCATTTATATTTATATTTCTATAAAAGTTATTGAAATCTAAAAGAAATTTATTCAGTGATAATATGATTTAGATTTTTTTCCAGTTACATACTTTTTGTTTCGCATCAAAATTAACCAAAATATACTAATATTTACTGACCATTTTGAGTGGATCATATCTGGATCATATTAAAATATCAAAAGAAATTAATGTACAATTTTGTAAATTTTCTTGTTCGCTTCCTTGGTTTATAATTATATTTATTGGTTTATTCATTTATATTTATTCAAATTATTTTTGTAGTAAGAATTGAGTTTAGATTATTTAAATTTTTGTATATTTACTTTTACTTTTTTTTTTTTTTTTTTTTTTAGAAATTTTTACGCTTGCTTTCTTCTCATTGAATAGAAAAAGAAAACATTATGAATCTTTTTTTTTTATTATTTTGTTATTTGTAAAACATGATTTTATTTGATTGTGAAATCTCGTATAAATTTACAAATAATTCCTTGAAAAAAAAAAAAAATTAACAAATGAGTATTAATTTGTACTTATACTTTCATCCACATATTACACTTCGTTACTGATTACTGACACATATTTCCTTCTTTTTACTTTCTTTTTAAAGCCTCATAAATTATGCAAACATTTTTAAATAAAAGAAATATATGTACATAAATGCAATATAAAAACTAATAATCTATAATAATTATATGTGCTTATAATTAATTAATGAATCTATGCTTTTTAAATCCAGTTGTGGAAATAAAAACTAATTATTATTGATTTTAATATGAAAACATTTGTTTGCAAAATTGAAAAATACTTATACATGCTTTCATCCGTACATAAAATGAAATATTAAATGAAATTTTAATGAAATATAAAAATATTTATGTAATACGCCCAAACATTCTATGCATATTTATAAATTTTTTTTTAAATTATTCGGCATTTTTTAATTAATATATTTACATAAAATTATGAATTATCAATTTCATTTTTTTCATATGCCCACAAAAAAAAAAAAAAGCCAGATTATATTTATATAACTAAGGTGCATCAATACGCCTTTATAAAATATTATAAAAGAATATTACATATATAGAGAAATAAATATAAACATAGTTTAAATTAATCCATAAAAGGATTTTGTAACTTAATTCTAGAAGAAAAAAAGAAAATTTTCATACATTTCAATAAAAAAAAAATCTAGACATGGAATTTAACCTAGTAAATATATTACTACTTCGAAATAAATATAAATATACACTAAATTAATCTATAAAAAGCATTTGGTAATTCTAATTATTAAGCCAAAAAGCAATTTTTTACATTTTGTCATACATTTTACAAAAAAAAAACTACTGAAACTCTAGATTTGAAATTCATCATATATATATAGGTTTACATGTGTTATCGACGTTATTTTTCAAATAGCTTTGATTAAAAAGATAAAATTGGCACTATCTTTTTGTAAATTCTAGATTTTATAATTTTAAATAGTATCTACAGATAACACTACCTAAACTTGAAATTTAAAAGTCATTTCAGGGAAAAATGACAGCGGGTTGCTTATTAGGATATTTTAATTAATATCTTTATATGACTTCTATGGAAAGAAAATGGAAAACGAACATCCAGTCTATTTTATATCTCTGTTATTAGTCGATCAGGAGGTCGTTTGATGTGGACTGTCGATTTATTTTTGACGAAGTGATCCTCTAATCAACTTGATTAGGAAAGTTGGATAAATTGCCTGGACATGTAATTTATGTTTTAAAAGTTAAAAACCTATCTTAAATCACATCTGTTCAACACAAGTTGAACATACACTGGCATGTAGTTGATGCTCCAGGAGTTGAAAATCATCCTAATATAGTATAGTTATCATACCTAAATCATAAAAGTAAAATTTTCATAAAATGTTTTCATCATATCGTTATTATAAAAGTGTTCTAGATCAAAAGCCTTCCTGATATATTGTTAGTGTTTCAAATCAAGAGCTGTTCCGGTTCGAAGTTCCTGATTGTTTCTGAGGTCGACACCATGAAGAGGGGCAGAAAGGCTTGAAATGTTGGCAGAAAGTCGATAAACAAAACTGGATGTCCAGATTTTTATGGTTTATTTATTGAAAAGCTATAAATTCTTGCATACCTTACACTTAGTTAAAGTTTTGGGGAAGGAATTGTTTTTCCGTAACACACCCTCGAAAAACGACAATTTAATGAGGCCGTGCTTGTGCTCCTCAGAAGACTTTTGTTATTTCGTAATTAACGCTTTTTATGAAATTTGTAAGAATTTGTTTTTCTTTTTCATGGATTCCAATCTTTTAGTTCAACATTTTGACGTTAATTCTGTATGAATTTTATTTTGATTTAAAATGGTCAATATTTTACAAAAATGTCATCTTAATTTTTTTAATGTAGAGAAAAGTTAATTTTGCCCCATATCATCCTGGAATTTCTTGCTTACATAATATCTGTAATTTTTTTTTGACGCAATATAGCAGTCAAGACTGAGGAAATTGATGATAAAATAATTTTTTTTTAAAGATTCTATTACAAAAAAAAATTTCTTCAAAAATATGAGCAATTTTATTTTAAAATATTGACACATTTTTCTTCAAAATATAAAAACAAATTCAAAATATTATAAAAACATATTCAAAATATATAAAAGTTATGAATACACGAATTAATTTTCAAATCCCACGCTTCTTCACTCATTATTCGCCGGGATTTTCCTCATAAAATCAGCCCTTCATTGGTGAGGGCGAATGCCGACACTTAATCAGATCAAAAGGTGGCTAGATGTTTTGTGCATTTTCTTCAAACCATTTGCTTGTCAATGTATCCGTCACCAAATCAATCTGTTTCCGTTCGGAAGAGACACCTCATCAATAAATACGCAAGCAAAGATAACTTCCCAAGTCTAAGCTGTCTTAATAAACTTTCGCTCTTGACAAGCTGGCGCTTTGAAGTTTCGCCAAGACCCCGCCAATTAAAACACCGCACAAAGATACCACTTTCCTTCGCAGTTGCGGCCCAAAACCAGTTTCCGAAACCAGTTTCCTTCGGAAACTGGTCATTTGAACAGATCAGTTCGCATCCGATAAGGGCGTGAGTGACCATCATATATACTCACACATTATATTACCACATCACTTGAATTATATAATGATTTGTAACAATTTGCTTTTTAATACAAAAAATAATTATAAATGCATATTCACACCCATATCAACACAATAATATATAATTACTATTTTTTTAAATTTAATTCTTCATTACAGAAATATTTCACTTACAAAAAGGTATAGATTTACACATGATAAAAAGAAATATTGATAGCATAATGAAATATTAATTAATAAAAACTCAGTCTAGAATGAAAAAAATTCCATTAAAGTAGATTTATTCTTCAAAAATATAAAGACAAAAAATGAAATGTATCCAAAAGGAACTAAACGGATTAACTAAATCTCTGAAAACTAATACTTATTAACGATGAAAATGTTAAATTTGATTCACCACAGCATGCCCTTGTTTAAAATAAGTAATAATTATATAAGAAAGCAAATAAATTTATTAGAAATTGTAAAGCTGTATAGAAATAAATAAAAAATCTACATAAAGCATGCCAAGAAAGAAAAAATTGCAATGATTAATTTATATATTACTACGTAACTTATAATCTGTTTCATTGTAGATAGCTGCAATATTTTATTTAATAAAAATGATTAACTTTTAAATCATTACAAATGTCTAGAGAAAGATAACAAGAAAGGAAACAGAAAAGGAAAATCAATATAAAACTAAAGCTAATCATTAAAAATTTATCAATATTAAGGATTAAAAATGCTGATAATCAAAAACAAAATATAATTTTTTGTAATATGTATTTAATATGTTGTGAATTGAAGAATAATCTCCTAACAAATAAATTTATTAAGTAGTTATTTAATAGTAAGTTCAGAGAGAAAGCTCAGTGTAAATAGAAGAAAAGAAAATCTCAAGTGAAATTTGAGTTTTAAACTGAGTTGAGTTGAGTTTTGAGTTAATTGAGTTTTTATACTGTTCAAATAATTTGTTTTATGTTTTTTTTATTTAACAAAAAAATTTAAAAGATTAAATGAAAAAAAAAAAAAACCATGAAAATGAACATAAAAGCTGATTGCTTAAAAGCAAGAGTGTAAATTGTTAATATGTGCAGAAACTTATTACTCAATTTTTTAAAAAACAAACCGTTGAGTGATTGTAATATAGTCACTTTAGAGGAATAAGAGTTTGCCTATTTTTCGAATGAATTATCTTTTGGGATACAATGTTAAATCGGGTTTTTAAGAAATGTGAGTTCATGAATATTGTAGTTAGTGATGAAGAATGTAAGATTTGGGACTGCTGCAGTTTTTTTAAATCTCTCGAATATAATGGCTTATGTAATAAGAAAGTTACATCTATTAAAATAATTTCTCTATCAACTACGTAGTATAAATAGAAAATGGATTAAAATTCTATATATTGGGCTGCATTTATTGTTTCTTAATGCAATCAATGATTAATGTGTGGTTTGAAAAGGTTAAAGACAAAATAAAAACAACTGGAGAAATTTTAGCGGAAGCACCAGATGAAATGGTTTGTTTCTATAGTAATGGACCTTTAATAATTTATGTATGCATAAAAATAATTTAGTTAAATAGGCATTAGTGCTTCAATGATCGAAATTGTCAGTACTTTTCCTAGAGGAAATGATTTGGCAAAAAATAAGTGATTTCGCAGATTATAAGAATCACACATAAAAATTTTATTAGCAAGTTTTCCTTAATGTATTGCTTTATTTTAAATTCCAGTAAAATGTTAGAAAATGCTACAAGTAATAACAAGAAAAGCACGATTAAAAGAAAGAATTACATTTTATTTCTTAAAAATTTATGATATTATTATACACTCATGTCCCAAGAATAATGATATTCAATGAAATATTTAATCAATATGATCCATGTTTGCAAGAAATGTGGGAGAAACAAGCCCAATTAGCATTATCCAATCAAAAGTAATCAAATGGTTTGCGATATGCAAATCTTAGATTATCCGATGCTGAATCAAGCGCTTTTGTGCAAATTAAATATCTGAGTGAATGTTTGCAACACAGCGTTTTTCACCAATAGGAACTGAATTATATTTTTTATTTCTTCATAGATAATAATTCAAATTCTAATTAAAAAACAAATGTTTTATTAATAATAAAAATTTAATTGTTAAAATATGCAAAATAATAAAAAGAAAGATAAAATATCAATAAAATTTTATGCTTTATAATTTAAATAAAATTAACCATAATCTAACCATAAGATCTGTCTATAAAGTATTGGAAATACCGCAAAAAAGAATATTTATCTGCAATTTATGGCAAACCTATTGTTTGCCACCTTCAATGATTCTCCATTGCCTTTCACACATCGATTCCTTCTTATTTTTACTCGCCAAAAGCAAATTGCAGTTGATTTTCTGACCACGATTTTAATAGCTGGGACATGGGGGTATTTGGCCCAAAAATGTGTACAAAAATAAATTCGCTTTAATATAAATTTATTTCGCTTTAGTACAATTCACAGAAATGTGTGTGGACTTATAGAGCTTAACACTTGTCACGTATTTGTCAAAAATATAAAAGTGAAATACGTGTAGTTGCTATTGATATTACTAATCTTATTTATGGATGAATATTAATATCCTAATCAAAGCCTTCATGTACTACAGATTTTAATCGAACAAGTTATGAGCTATTCGTGGTCTCGAATTGATAATTCTCATTACCATTACATTCTAATAACCGACTCTTTTCACAATGCATTTCGAAATTTCCACAAAGCTCGTGACGCTACCGGTTCTAGAAATTTAGTGTTGCCCTCAATCACCTCTCGTCATTCCTCCTCACCCCCCTCCCAAAATCCCTCTTTTCCTAAATTGTATAGTTTTAAGCGATAAATAAACAAAAACTTCCAACATAGTGGGCGCGTTAGTATGTTTTGAAATGACATAACGTTCGCATTCCTTCTTAGCGAATCAAATTTTGTCTCGGGAGACTTTTTTACTTTGAAGAGCAGTGCACCGGAGCTAACGAAATGGTTTCCTTCTTCTCCGCTGGCCCCGATTGAAAACACAAACGATTAAAGAGAAGAAAGTCCTAAGCGATATAGAGAAATATTTTAGAGGTAAATAAGGAAAATCTAGATAGCTGTAGAAAGTAATCTCTAAAGGAAAGAAAGAAGAACATTTCCTAAGAAAGAAAGTCTAGTGAATCGCTCTAGGAAAGGAAATCTGGAATATCACCCTAGGAAGGACAGTCTAGATCAGGGGTCTCCAAACTACGACCCGCCAGTATCATCAATCCGGCCAGCGACAGCGAATAGCTTATTGTTGCTGTAATAAGTAATAAGATAATAACTCGGTTTTATTGACTTGCTAGGTAAAGCTTAATGACAAGCATAATACGCAGAAAATTTACCTTAGGCATAGCAACTAACAAATAATTGAAATGAATCCCACTAACATTATAAACTAGTGAACATGTTGGGGTAAAGAGTATGGAGTAAAGAGTATCACATATGTATGCATATCGATGTTTGGAATGCATATATCCTGAATCAAACATACGATTTTTATCCTGAAAATCCCTCAGGAGCGGGAAAGCTAAATTAACGCGAATGAAACCGCAGGGTATCCACTTGTAAAAAAAAATACTAATGAAATTTATGTAATTGTGATTTTTCACTGACAATAGTTTGAAGTTAGCAAGCGTATGCTCGCTCAGAGCGCGTACTGGTGACTGGTGTAGAAATTATAGATAATGGCAGAAAAATTAAAACGGTTTTGGCGCTTGGTACATACTGGAGAAAACAATATGGCTCTAAGGATGGAATGTTTGGAGACCCCTGGTCTAGATGATCACTTTAGAATGAAAATGTATAGGAACTCACTTTGTATGAAAATCGCAGAGGAACGGATTTTTGAAAGGAAATATCAAAAAGGGAATTTCAAAAGGAAATCTCATTAAATTAGCATAAGATGAATTAACAATAAAAAAAATAAATGCAAATTAAAATTAATAGAAAGTTTATAAACAATTGATTGATTGATTTATACGTGGTATGAACATAAATTAAAATACATAAACGTAAATGATATGTCAATATATTTGAATAATAAACATTATCGAAATAAAATGAATTATTTTTAAATTGCAAATCAATTATTAAGTAGCATTTACGACTTATATAATGTTTTATTATAATAATTTTTCGTTATAACTTTTGTTGGGATCATAGTTAATATTTTAAAAGAATTGAAAGTTTCTTTCAAAAATTGTGTTTTTAAAAATATTAAATTTTAACAGAATTGCTAACTTCTTTTAAAATTTCATATTTTTAAATGGTGATTTTTGGTTTGCAAATTCATCTTAAAATTATTCATTCTCATTTTTCAATGGTTGCTTATTCATCATTTAAATTAATTTATTTATTTAAATTTATTAATTCATTAGTTTATTCATTTAACAAGGAAAATATGAAAAAAATTGAAAATAATATTGTATGGATAATAATATTGTATGCATAATATTGCTCTTAGATGTTCTAGTGAAATTATTCGAGAACCAAATTGCGCCCTTTTTAAATTTAATTTAATTTGATAATCATATTGAAAAACATAAAAAATTTCAGTTTTTTATTTCTCATCCAGTATTAAAAATGAAATAAAAATTAATTGGAGACAAAAATATAAATGAAATCATATGCAGAATTAAGAAAGCGAAGTACTATTACATTTTGTTCGATTGTACTCCTGATGTTTCAAGAAAAGAGCAAATGTGTCGTCTATGTTGTTATGATAAGTTACGTCTTTGTTGAAAGGAAATAATTGAAGAAAGTTTCGTCAACTTCATTCAGTCACACGAGTAAATGAAAGAAGGTTTATCGATTGAAATTTTAAACAAACTAGACGTTAATAAACTGGATATTCAGGATAGTTGGTGCAAAAATTTATACCAAGGTGCCAATTTGGGTGGCAAATATAAGGAATTAAGTGCATGTATTTTAGAAATTAACAATTTAGCAATATGTACCTTATCTAGCTCATAATCTAATTTATTCTTATTCCATTCCGTTTAAGGGTTTTTTTTTTTTGCAATTATATGCTGTATCCTTTATATATATATATATATATATTTAGATATAATATGTACAAATGCAGGGTGAGAAACAAATCATACCGGAAAACAGCAAAAATTTAAAAGAGATTATTTATAGTAACTACATAGGAGATGAAAAATTTTATATTCTATATTTCTATCTGTATCTGAAATATCTATATAATTCTGTAAATTTTTGTATTCGTAGGCTAATTGCTATGCAAACTGGTTTTAATTGTTAAAAAATTTGATGATTGATTTTTTCCTCTTTTTTTTATATTTTTATATTTTCTGCAGCTTTGACCTATTTATACACGCAAATCCGCTTTTGTAGAAATCTTCTGCAACAGCAAATGGGTACAAAGTAAAAGAGCAAGGATATACCAGATTATAGAAATATCCAGGTAATGTAATCACCATACATTCTTATACGCTATTTAAATATTTAAATTTGTGCTGATTACGAAATTATTAATATCATGTTGTCTGATAATCATTTCAACATTATTAAAAAAAAAACACTAGAGCACATCTGGTCAAAGTGCTCAAGAGACTTTATTAAGTCTCTTAGAAATTAGGATTTAATAATGTACATTTTAATATTGTCAATACTTGGTCTAATTGTTTAAAAAATAGAGATATGAGTTCTGGTAAATTAGGAAATTATTTCTACTCTGCTAAAAAGGAAATAATAAATATCAGAGAGCAGTGTTGATTGTTTGCAAAAATTGCACATTCTGTCAGGGAGCGTAGATATATTCTTTGATGAATTTTTTTCCTTTTTCTGGGTGTAAAGGGACATAAAAAAGAAAGAGATAAAGCAAACACACCAAGGAAGGGAAATCAACCCCAAACTCACCAATATATCAATTATTTCCTCAGAGGAAGGGAATATGAATTAGTTCATAAAATTTTGTTTTGGTTTGTATATAAAATTTCTATTTAATTCAATTTAAAGTCTAAAAATCTATGCATCCGAAAAAAAAAAAGAGACATATTCTTGTGCATGTTCTTTTTTTTTTTTTTTTTTTTTTTTTTTTTTTTTTTTCCCGTGATTATTTTAACGTTTAACGATATTTTTTTCCAAAAAATTCAATTAATTTTTTTTTTTCCATAATTGAATACTTTTCCTTTAATATTTTTACTTTCGCGTGGCTTTTTTTTCATTCATGTTTTTATATCCGAATCTATAAAATATGTAACGGTTCAAAATTAAACATTTATGAATAAAATGCTTCATCAATTTTATGTTAACAATGTTAATAAAGTATAAAACAAGATTAGCTAATATGATCAATTAAACATTATAATATTTTTTAATTTATATTTCATTTTACTAAGGCCCATTTCAATTACTTGATGATTAATTGTTTTTGCATACTCGTTTTAATGGAAAATTTTAATTTCCATCTAAAATCTGTAAAGGTTCAAAATAGGCACAATAATATTTACTTTTTAATATAGCATGTAAAATTATATAAATATTTCTGTGGAAAGAACTGAATAAATACTACAAGTTTTATAAACAAGGGAACAGCGTTTGCCAAAAGTAACTACTAATAATATTTTATCTATTAGTATACAATGATATGCATACTAATGATATAGTTAAATTATCTTGATGAGTTCTGTAGATGCGAAATAAAAAAATATATTAAAAGATCGTCGGAGTATATTTTCACATGTAAGGCTTTTCTTTAATATAAGTTCCATGTATGTGTTATTGAATAGAAAAATTCAACTTTTCATTTATTTTTAAAGAAAATTACCTTATTTAATTAACTTGGAGAGGTCTGGCGCTCGGTACCCCAGGTATCGGGTTCGAATCCCGGCGGTGCCATGTAGTGGTTCGAATCCACTTTAAACCGTAGGTCCTGGTCCTAATAGGATCATAGAGAGTTGCGGGGGTATTGTTACTCCGCGTCCGGGTCTTATCTTCCAGTTACACGCGCCCCTGGGTAGTGCAATGTGAGTATCGTCTGTGCAGCCCTTATGGCATAAAAGATCACGGTCTATTGTCAACTGCATTAGAAAAAAAAAAATAAATTAAAAATAAATAAACTTGGAGATGATACTTTATAGAATGGAATTTTGTAAAAATAAATTTAAGTAAAAATCACATACATTTTTAGAACCCCAATTTTAATTTATTTTCTAAAATAGAAGAGCTAACTGAAATATTACAAAAATTACACCCATATACACTGAAATGACAAAAGTCATGGGATAGCAATATGCAAATTTTCAGATGGCAGTAGCATCGAATAGAACAGGTATAAATGCGCAGTGCTTTCGCAGAGCTTTCATTTCTGTTCAAGTTATTCATGTGAAGAGGTTTTGACGTGATGATGACCGCACGACGGGAATTAACAGACTTTGAACGCGGAATGTTAGTTGGAGCTAGACGCATGGGTCATGCCATTTCGGAAATCGTTAGGGAATTCAACATTCCCAGATCCACTGTGTCAAGAGTGTGCCGAGAGTAGGAAATTTCAGGCATAACATCCCACCATGGACAGCGCAGTGGTCGACCGCCTGCACTTAACGACCGAGACCGGCGACGTCTGCAAAGAGTCGTAAATTCTAACAGACAAGCAACACTGCGTCAAATAACCGCAGAAATCAATGTGGGACATACAAGGGACTTGTCTGTTAGAACTGTCGTGAGAAATTTGGCTTTCTTGGGCTATTCCAGCAGAAGACCGACTCGAGTGCCTTTACTGACAGAACGACATCGCTTGCAGCGACTCTCGTGGGCACATGAGCATATCGGTTGGTCCCTAGATGAATGGAAAACCGTGACCTGGTCCGATGAGCCACGATTTCAGTTGGTAAAGAGCTGATGGTAGGGTTCGAGTGTGGCGCAGACCCCACGAAGCCATGGACCCAAACTGTCAGCAAGGCACTGTTCAAGCTGGTGGTGGCTCCGTAATGGTGTGGGCTGTTTTTCATGGCATGGACTTGGTCTTCTGGTGCGACTGGACCGAACATTGACTGGAAATGCTTATGTTCAGCTACTTGGAAATCACTTGCAGCCATTCATGGACTTCATGTACCCAAACAACGATGGGATTTTTATGGATGACAATGCGCCATGTCACCGGGCCACAACTGTTCGCGATTGGTTTGAAGAACATTCTGGACAATTCCAACGAATGATCTGGCCACCTAGATCGCCCGACATGAATCCCTATCAAGCATTTATGGGACATCATCGAGAGGTCTTCCAACGACTTGTTGAGTCCATGCCACGTCGAGTTGCTGCACTTCGCCGGGCGAAAGGGGAGGGCCGACACGATATTTGAGAGGTATCCCATGACTTTTGTCACTTCAGTGTATAAAGTCATGTAACTTATTTTTCTTTCAATTTATCCTTACTTAGAAAAGGTGCATTAAATTTTGGTAAAACATTTTTCGGATTAATAAAACTATTTTTTAATTGACTCAAGAATTGACCTAAAAATAGTTTGAACCTTGTTTTCAGAAAAGGTATTCTTTAGAATCGGTTGTGTTTACTGGGAAGTATTTCTTAGTTTTTATATTTAAAATTTAATTTTTAGATATGTCTTTTTAACAGGCTTAAAACTTATTTAGAATAGTAATTGGTATAGTATAGAATTTTAGAATAGAAATTTTAGAATAGAATTAGTGAAAAAAAAAAATTAATTAATTTTATCAATTATCTTCAATGTGTTTTGCATTATCTTTCACTTTTATAAAATTTCCTATTGTGAAATTATAGCTGTGGAATGAGCAATGCACTGAGTGAACTTGAGGATAGAATTTTGAAATAGTTGTTTGTACTTAATTAAATTTTCATTTATGGAGTCGTACCATGTCAAACTTGTCCATTCATTCAATGAAGACATTGAATCATCTTATTAATCAAAGTGTATCCTGCCATATTTGAAGCAGGTAAGAACTATAATTTTTTATAATCTACTTTATTTTTTATTTATCATTTACAAACGCACACAAAAAACTGTGAAGTTATGGATATATCACAGGTTTCAACGGATAATATGAAAAACACTCGAAGAAAAAACACCTGCATTATCTGCCATAAAATTAGTTCAGTACAAGTAAATATTATTTGGTTTTGAATATTCCAATTAATAGAAGGACAATATTTGGCAGCATTTGAAAATAATTTATTAATACTGTATCACTAATGTCGATTATTTCTCTTAATAGAGCATGAAAATTCCCTTCGTTTGCAGTTGGAGCATTTTCTACTGAGAATTCTGCAAAATCTATGTGCCTTAAAAGCAATACTTTGACGACCATAAATATAAATTGTCTTAATGACTGGAATATTTTTTTCTTTTGATAGCTTGAGAAGTGTCAACTACATGAATAATTTCAGTGATTAATGAATTTTTTTATTATTATTTTTTACCTTATCAAGATTTTAAAACCTCCAAAAGAATTAACACGATACTTGGTTTTTCTACTGCTTAAAAAAATATTTCAATGATTTTTTCTAGTTGTCATATCACTATACAACCAAATATCCACCAATTTGTGAGCCATTTTTTTCTTTTTTTTCCAGTTAAAAAAAAAAGGAAGCAATGTTTGCAACACATAGCATTTTTTATCATCGAATAGACAAAAATTAAATCATTGTCACCAAAAAGACAGAAAACTACTTTTACTTTTTCCCATTTATAGTAAATTTAAAATTTGCATTTAAATTTACAAATATGTATTCAGAATTTTCCAATGCTTCCAATTTTTCTAAAATCATAACTTTGTTCCTATATTCTGTAATATCATGCAGATTATGAGTCTGAGTAGGATCTAAGACAGCATATTGATATTTTTTGTCTTAATAAAAAGTACCATTGCTACTACTACATTGTTGATTTTTAGAACATCTCGTGCATCTTTTTGAGTATTTAATACATCTTCATCAGTTTTAATTATTACTTTTTATAAAAATCAAATGAAGTGTTCCGTTTACGAGTAAATTTTCTTTTTCCGTAATTTTCTGTAGAAAAATGTGAAGGTATTTAATTAATCTTAACAAAATGGCCAAAAAAACGATTAGAATCATAAATTTGTTTATAAAAATTAATGTACCCGGGATAGGCCTCAATCCCGATAGTCCTCCCTACTGGATGCATGCCTTTATATATATATTACACGTGACTTATTCTAATATGTTTTTTATATTCAAACAGAAATTTAATTTCATAATTACAAAAATCTTCTAACACACTTCTAACAAATTCTCCTAATTTAAAATATATCTGATTACATTAAATTAATTTTGCCTGACAACTGGCGGAACAAAAATTTTGTAATTAAGTTGGAGAAAGTAAATTATCTTTTTTAACAGCTAAATTTTTTGAAAAAAATAGAATAATTGTATTTTCACCTACACACACTAGTTATATAAATCATATATTTAAAAAAATAAAAATAAACTGAATGTCTATTTGTATTTCATGTAATAGCTTGAAAACGCGTCATTAAGAAGCGCTGTGTTTCCTCGCCTATTTCCATGATTGAAAATAAAACATATGCAGTGAGTGTAAAAGGTATTCGTACAGTACGACAAATGATTTAAATGAGACCCGTTCATAAAAATTATAAACATAAATTCCCTTTAATTAATTATAAATATATAATAGAACATATTTTCACTAGTTTCATGTGAAATTGACACAAAAATAATTTTATACATGAATAAATATTTACAAAACTGAAACAATCCAACATCTTGTGGTGTAAAAAAGTATTCGTACATCAGGCATACATGGCCGATACAATCCTAATATTTCAGCTAATACCTTGTAGGATATCCTTTAGCTCGAATAACTGCCTTGAGTCTCTATGGCATCGATTCCACCAATTTTGCTGTTATTGAGCTAGATATGGCGTCCCATTCTTGATTAAGAGCTGATTCCAAATCATTTTTATTAGAAATATGTCTGGATCTAAATATTTTTATCAAGAACGTCCCATAAATTCTCGATGGGGTTGAGGTCCGGCGATTGAGGAGGAAATTTCATGAACTTTTGGGTATTATATATATCCAGAGCCTTGTGTTTTCGGGCTGTGTGCTTGGGGTCGTTATCATGCAAGAAAACGTAATCACCATTCAAGCCCATTTTTGTTGCACTAGGTCCAAATTATTTTTAAGTGTCAATATAAAGTTGATGATTCATAATACCTTTAATAAAGACTAATTTGCCCACCCCAGAAGCACTTTTACAACCCCAAACAAGCAGACTTCCACCCCCTGTTTCACTGTTGGCACTAAATTCTTAGGATGCATTTCTGTGCTACGCTTTCTCCATACCATTCGTCTCCCGTCCGATCCAAATATGTTGTATTTACTTTCGTCTGTAAAGATAATCTTTTTCCAGAAATCTGACTTTCATTAACGCATTGCTTGGCGAAAAGACAATCGCAGCTTCCGATTCTTCTCACTAACAAAGAATTTTCGTCTCGTAACACTGCCATGGAAACTTTCATTTCTGCATGCATTTCGAACAGTACTTACAGAGACTGCTGTTCCCATGTTCTTTAGTTCTGATGTTAATGTAGGAGCACTTATTTTGGGATCTTTCTTTAATGAACGTACCAGAAACCGTCTGTCAGATAATGTCAATAGACATGGTCGCGCAGTACGAGAACTGTTTTGAACCTTTCCAGTGGCAGCAAACTTTTTATGATTGACTGCACAGTTGAACGGGGGGTCTACCGACCAGATCAGAAATCTTGTTGTACGATTTACCATTTTTACGGAGCTTTAAAATCGTTCTCTTTTGGAAACACTTGTCTCTTTACTTTTACGACCCATTACAGAATTTTTAGTTTCTCAGTACATTAAAATTTCTACTGAAGAACTCTTTTAAGTAACTTACAAGATGACGTCAATTAACTACATCATCATGTCTAAATCAATCACAAAATAACTAAAAAAATTTGCATTTCTTTTAGTGTACGAATACTTTTTACACCACAAGATGTTGGATTGTTTCAGTTTTGTAAATATTTATTCATGTATAAAATTATTTTTGTGTCAATTTCATGAAACTAGTGAAAATATGTTCTATTTTATATTTATAATTAATTAAAATGTAATTTATGTTTATAACTTTTATGAACGGATCTCTTTTAAATCAATTGTCGTACTGTACGAATACCTTTTACACTCACTGTAGTAAATATAGTTTCTTTTATTTTCTTAACTGAGTAGAAAAAAGCAAATCACATACTGTTGAATATTTTGTAAAAAGGATATGACAATTGTAAACATGCATTAGAACATTTCTCTAAGAACCAGGATACAATATCACATTAATACTCTCGTTCAAATTTTTAAATTTTCAATGCGATTAAAAAAACGAAAAAAAATGACAGAATGAAAAAAAAGAAATTAAATCAATTTCTCAATCATCAGTTATTTACTTCTCAAGCTAATGAGAAAAAAATTATTAAGACAATTATTCCTTGTCTTCTTCAAAGTATTGCTTAAAGATTTTGCAAAATTCTCAATAGAAAATGCACAGCCTGCAAATAAAGAATTTTTTTTGTTCTACTAAGAAGAAAAATCGAGGCCAGGGAGGATTTATCGAGGATCTAATTAATCGAGGATTTAATTAATCATTTTCAACTCGCTGTCAAAAATGCTACTTGTCTTAGTCGGAATATTCAAAACCAAATATTTGTTTTAATAAATTGATTCTGCGACAGATATGCAAGCCATAAATTCCCTTTGAATGTGTTTTCGTATTAGCCGATGAAACCTGAGATATATCCAAAATTAATCAGTTCTCTTTATGCGTTGCACTTGTAAATGGAAAGAAAAATATCGAACATAGTATATATACGAAGATTGTATATATACGAATAAAACGACCTATATATATATATATATATATATATACAAAAATTTTTTTATTCTTCGTACAATTTCAACACCGTTTCAATTTTAACGAATATGATGATTGAATATCGAAACAATTACGAAATAGGTTTATCATTTTTATAAGGGGCTACATGGTTACGATGGTGAAGCTCCCATGAGTGAAATATTTCATGAGTGCAAATAATGTAATTTCCATATTATATCCCGGAGCAATCTATGGGCATTGTTCACTTCTCAGTTTCAATTTGGCATTTAGAAATGCTATAAAAGTGAAAGATTTTGAAAAAGTATCGAGCTTTATTGATAAAATTTATAATGTCTTTCAAATTCCGAAAAGATAAAACGTATTGATAGCAACAAATTGAAAATGCCACGGAGTACAAAAGTAAAAATCCAAAAAGCTATGTCCTATTTGACAGATGCTGCATTGAATTTTATGAACGACTTTATTGCTCAAATTACTTTTATTTGAGAAGCCGAAAATACGATTTAGAAATAAAAATCAAAAAATTATCTCCCAATGTATACCACCCTGTTCGAAAAATAACATTTATACCATATTTAAATCAATTGTTGAGACAATTGAAAGAGATATTCATTACTCTTAAAAATTATGTTACTAAAATTTGATGCACTTTTTCTACCTAACGATATTTTCTGACAGAAGCAAAGTTTCATGACTTTGTATATAAATTTTATAATATTTAATTAGCATCTAATTTAGAAAATGAATTAAAATTGTGGTTCCATAATTTTCCAAATCTTTAATAAGAAAAAAATTGAAGCACTATGCGAATGCTACAAGAATATATATTCTAATATGAATTTTTTTATTACAAATGTACCATTATACTAGTGACATGATTTATAAATGATGGATTTATTTCAATATTATGAAGACTGCAAAATCTACTCGAGAAAACACACTCGTTTTAATAGTGTAACTTTGTTAAGTATTCATCGAAATATTGAAATTGACATGAACATGGACTGGCTAAAAAAGGAATGAATTAATAATTTATTGATGTAATTTTATTAGAAATTATTATTTTTTTTTTTTTAGTATTTATTTGTTTTTAAATTTTCTATTTTTATGTATTTGAACCAAGTGAATACAATGTAAAAATTATTAATAAATAATGTTGTAACATATGGTTTTATTGGAAACAATCCATTACAAATTATAAAATAATAAAATTAGAATTTAGAGTTCAATACATTTCCTTCCATACATACATACAGTTTAGTATGATCATTGAACTTTCTCAAATAGTTTAACTTTTATCTTATTGAACTTTCCTCGGACAAAATTCTATATCTAGTATTAAATCATTTATTATGGTAAGCATAATTATTTATTGTCATCTCATCTTGTCATTGTATTGTTGCGAAGTATACCTATAAAAAGAATAAAAAGTTGTTTTTCTATCAATGGGCATTTTTTTGTGAAATCTAAGAATAGTGTTACGTTAATTTTGCCTGCAGATTATCTGTTAGAAAAAAAGTATTACAAGGAAAATCTGTTGCTTATTACTTTTAATTACATACTTTAAAATAGACACATATTTTGTACCTTTTATAAATGTGGATGATATCGCTTGAGTGGAAAATAATCTTACTGGCACATAAATGTCACTCATGATTACTTTCTTTAAGAAGAGATAAAATTTTAAAATAAGTATCAAGATTATCCAAAATTGATAAAAAAAAATGGCTGGACGTTTTCTACTATTATTGGCCATAAATGAAATCTCCAGAATCTGCCCTGAAGACAGAAAAGAAAGCTTGACTTTTACTAGTGTTGATCTTCATTTAGAAAATAAAACTGCAAAGAATGCGAGCGACGATATTAATTGATTAGATTTCGTGTTCTGATAACTTCTTTTTATTAGAATAAAAAGCTTTGTGGACAATTATTATTTATTTTATACTCTTAAAATGCTTTCGTAATGAAACCATGCGTTTGCACCAGAAGAAAGACCTTGACGAATATCTACATTAAGCTTCTAATTAAAATGAAACTGTTTTAAAAATCGTTACATAAAAACTTTTTGGGACGTGTTTAACATGAAAAAAGAGAGTAAAGACAGTTGGAAGTGGGGAACTAAGATAGGCATTTCGGTCAGTGAAATCCACATTAGTAAACAAAATGTGCCTCTAAAGGAGCTATTTTGTGTGGTAGTTAAAAAGAAGGTAGTCAATATTTTTTTTTTTAAATTTCCGAACCCGTTGCACAGCTGACTAATCACGATCCATTCGCGTTTAAAAAGCTCCTCCTTTTACATTTATCACGAATAGCGGTTCCGTTGAGGCCAGGTTCCGATTGCTAATGGTAAACCAGAAAAACAAAAATTTATTGTCGAACCTTCCAACCCCCAACTGCGTTTATAAAAAGGCAACTGAGTAGCTTTTTGAGATTATAAAAAAACGTGGTGCTTCCTGCGAGAAAGTACACATTTTAAATAAATTGTCATGAATCAAGTTAATTCTAATGAAGAAATATCTGTTGACACAAGTAAGTAATTGTTGGTTTTCATCTCCTAAATAAAATATATATTTTTGATATTTTATGGGACTAAGTGTGTGAAGAATTTCAGTGAAAATCAGTGAAGGGTTTTTAAGGTAGCAATTTATATCGCTTAATTATGATGTCATTGTGATTCTAAGAGTCAAGTTAGTTTTTTACCATTACAACCAATCAATTCACTTATTATCTGAAAATGTGGTGTAACTGTTTTTAGTTATTTTTTTTATATTTTGAACATATTTTTATTAAAAAGAGATGTCTGAGGTTTAAATTTAGATAAAAATTCAGTTTATTTTTAAAGGAAAATTGTGATAAATATTAATCAGACAAAATGCATTATTCATTAGGATTTCTTAAATTTTTCTCTCTTAATATAAGTGTCAAAATTTCTGTTAGGATTATGGTAAATAAAACACATCTTTCAGTGTTGAAAATATTTCTAACTGCCACTGAATGATGTTATAATCAATTAATTAAAACTAGGATGTTAATGTAAAATTAGATACATTAGAAAATAATTTTGAAGTGGTTAGAAGTATTATTTGGAGTTAATGAATAAATGTTATAATTGTTTAAGGAAATTTATTGAATCAAAGTGGGGAAACAATAGTTTGAATAATCTTTTCATGAAATTTTCATAATATATTTTCAAATAACTAGAAGAATATATAATATATACAGAATATCCTAATATATATTATTATTTTATTTGATATTAAGTAAAACTTATTTAAGAAAACAAAATAAAGCTGAATTCTTAAGAAGTATACAAATTTTTTTTTTTTTAATTTACAGGAATTAAGTTTATAGAATTACTTTGCACTGTTTTAAAAGTTTACCTTGTATAAATTCTCTTTATTCATTACAAACATGAAATTCTTGTTCTTCAACATTTAATGGCAGTTTCAGAGCAGAATAAACAGTTTCGCCCTCCTATATTATTTTTGCCGAATTTCCAGATGATGCCAAATGTAAGCATGATCTCTTTTTGGCGTGTGTTTCAAGTCGGACTTTGATGATGTAGTACATGATCCTAAATCTTAAAATTGCTTTCGAATTTTTATTAACAATGGCTTCTTAATATGCTTTTAAGCGATGTATTGCAATAATTACTCAACATTACAATTTTCTCTTTGAATATTTCAATATTCCATGCATAGATTTCATCTTTTCATGGCGCTTGTACTCCGAGTTCAACTAAAGATTGACTGCTTATTGCTAAGCATTTGTCTTCCAAATGAATAAGTGCTGGATTGAATATCTCTTCATTGAATTCAATATTTAATTCCGGACGAACTTGTGCCACTTGATGCAATACATCATCGCTTATACTTTCTTTAAATTTATCCCATAATCTATTGGATTTGATGGACTGCGTGTTGTAAATATTATTGCAAATACATGTCGTACTGTGGTCAGTGCAGCTTCTCAAAGGGCCATCACAGAGTAATTTTCATTTTCTAGTTATCCTAAATGCTGCCATGCTTCTCTGTGCCTTTTACATACATATCCATTGCCTTTTTACATCTGTGAAACATATTCATCTACGAATTTCATTTAGTAGCATTTCGAGTTAGAAGCAATCAGCATTTTTAGGATGCACTGTGTACACATTTTGCAATGCTTCCTTTGTAAAGAGTCCTACATTGGCCTTCGACTAGGGCTCTTTTCTCTTTGAAAGAATCTTGTTGTTATCTATGTATAATATGACGGTACATCCACATATATCAATATTCTTTCAAATGGACGACTTTCACAAAATTAGGAAAATACATATAATGTCGTGTTCACAGATAGTTCCTGTCAACTGTCTCTATATTTTCTCTTGTAAAATATAGTCGTTGACCATTTTCTAAATGCACTGCTAAATGAACAACTGCGAGTTGAAATTGGGAAACTCAATATTCGTCATGCCGCTTCATTACGATGTATATATCTGTCCATTTGATACTAAAAGTATTTCATCTTTCCGATATTGTTCTCTTTTTTTTTCTGGTTATTGTGAATACTCCCATAAAATTTTGTTAAAATATTTGAACACATATTTAATTGCTTTAACTGAGTTGTAGTACTCCACATTTATATGAGCTTGAAAAATATTTGTGAGAAGCTGATTATATATGTTTCTCGTATTGGACTCTACGGTAAGAGTAGGATACTCCTCATTGTTTATCTATTCTATCTATTGTTTAACTCGTATTCGTATTTCAGCGAAACCACCATTTTCTAGGGATCGTATGTACTTAGTACTTTTCTGTACTTAGAATATTCCTCTTAAGTTTGCGCCTCATTTAAATATAGTTATGAATAACTTCTTTTACTCTTGCTTCCCTCATATATGATGAATTCATATTAATTGGACCATTTTCTTTTTGACCATGAAACACGTTTTTCACTATTATAAAATTATTGAATTATTTGATCAATTTTATTTGGACTCATTTCATTATGCAACCAAATTAAATTGTGGGAATTAGATATTCCACGTTTCTGCCCTTCGATTGTGTAAACACAATATATAACGGTTCCAAAAATGTGATAATTTTCGATGACATCCGTAAATCTCATTTGTTTCTCTCGAAACACTGAAGCTATTATGTCATGAAAGGTCCATAGGAGGTTGCCCATAAATCTTATTTTCGTTTATCACCACCATGAGGAATTTCGAGTGAATGTTATGAATAAATACGGCGACCATTTCCCTCTATAAGTCATAGCATACTACTGTGCACAAAAAGTGAGATCAATTATTTTATTTTTCAAAAACTCTTTTATTTATTCTTCCAAATGTATTTCGTCGCCTTCAAAGTAATCCCCTCCGGACACAATGCACTTATCACTTATCAATCGGCTCAAAGCGTTGTCCCCGGAATGGTCTTTTGAGTTTAGGGAATAACCAGAAGTCGCAAGGTGGGAATACGGTGGTTGTGGAACGATATGGTTTCATTTTTGGCGAACGAAAAAGTCACGATGAATCAATGCAGTGTGAGTTGGCGCATTATCATGATGCAAAAACCAAGAGTTGTCTTTCCATAATGTGGCCTCTTTGTGCGAATAACTTCAAGCAAACGACGCATACATGCATATTCCACTGCTACACATAATTCCAGTTTGGCCATGCGGAAGGAATACATAATGAACCACACCACGGTAATCGAAGAAAACAGTCAACATGATCTTGATTTTTGAGCGAATTTGGCGTGCCCTTTTCGGTCTTGCTTCACCTTTGTTACTATATTCGCTCGATTGATCGCTTATTTCCTGGTCGTAAGCATCAATCCAAGTCTCATCTCCAGTTATGTTGCATTTCAATATGTCCTAATGGTCAGAAAGCATTGTTTCACACACTTCAACTTGACAATGATTTTCCAAAAATCTTTAATTTTTTTGAACGTGAACTTCGTCGGTAGAGATTGATGGTCGACCAATGCGTTTTTCGTCTTTAACGCGTTCTCTGTCTTCTTTGAACTGTTTATGCCATTTGTAAATATTTCTTTCCGATATATTTTGATCTCCGATTGCAACATTCTGTACGTTTCCGCATACGAATATTTATTCCGCAAACAAAATTTAATGCAAGTTCTTTGCTTAATTAATTCAGACATGTCAAAAATCGCCGAAATCACTTTTAGCGCCTCACAAAGCTAATCGTAACTTAAATACTAATGAATAATTTGATGTAAAATTTCACACACATGTCAAAGACAGTGCCAACAACCTAAAAACAAAAACAAAAAAAATGAAATTCCATGTGACTGGGAAATTTAAATTTAAAATTGGTTTTGCTTTTTGGCACAGTAGTATAACAATAAAGATAATAATAATATATACCATATTAATTTAAATTAAACTCTAAAAGTTGCCAAATTTGTTTAAAGTACTGTGGTTGTTGTAAATTTGTTGTACTGAGGTTGTTGTAAATCTAATGCAACCAACCAAGCTTTTTTTCATTAAACACGAGTTTCGTTTACACACATAAGCACTAAACAACACAAACATGCAAGACAAAATATTATTTACTTTTCACATGGCACTGTGGTACGTACTGCCAAACCCTAAATGCAACACACTGCTACATTCTGACTGGAACGTTCAACTAAATTATGTGGCGGAACCCATCTAATTGAAAGGGTTTGACGTCAACTCTCGCTCGGCAACAAAAGCACACTCGAAATTTATATGGGCATCTCTGTAATAACTCACAATTCGATCCCTCAAGGCCTGTTCGCCTGAGCATGATAGCGTCTGGCAGTATTGAAATAAATAATAACCTTTTAAAGCCTTAAAATTACTTAAACGGGCTGTTCATTTTCTTTTTATCTTCTAATTGAAACAGAATTATTTCCCTCTCATAATCTGTTGCATCGATTTGGACAATAAACAGTTTGTGGAAATCTGAAGTGTGAAGTATTGGTTGTTGGCGTTTTCAGCATTTTTTGTTAATCATGGATTTTATTTTCCACACATAAGCAAAAACAATACCAACACAAAAGACAAAATATCCGCTACATTTTCCTTCACGTGACGTGGCATGCACTTCCGCACTCTAACTGGATCATTCTACCACTCCTTGATTGGAACGTTCAGCTCAATTATACGAGGAAATTCCTCTAAGTGAAAGGGTATGACGTCAAACACGCTGTTAAAAGTACGTTCTAAACCCATATGGGCATCTCTGCCATAACTCATAACTCATATTCCTCAAGGCTTGCTCGCCTGCCACACATGAGAGCGCAGGACAGTACTAAAACAAATAATAACCTTTAAAAACCTTGAAATTATAATCCTTGAAATTTGTATAGAAATGTTAATTTTTTAAAATTTAGTATTTAAAAGGATAAATACTAAATTTTAAAAAAATTAACATTTCTATACAAATTTCAAGGATATTTTGAAACACTTGGAAACAAGAAGAAAATAAAAGAAAGAAAAGGAAAATTAATAAGTTCCCCAAAAAAATTGTGTAAACTAACATTCTTATTCGAGTTCAAGAACAATTGGAAAATGAAAGAAGTTGTATTCTTTAAATTGTTTATCTCCGTGTTGCAATGAAACCAAAAGCTAATAGAATAGGTGGTTATTCTCTTCAATTTCATTCAAAGATCATAGCACAGATTGGTACAGCAATGTCAAATTCTATGCCTCTGCAGTAGCTTCTGTACAGCGCCTTACTGCATTCCTTCAAGTTAACGTCGTTCCCAACCACCTTAATGTAATTTCTGTGGTAGTACCGATAGGAGAGCAGTTTGCAGCATTATATATAGGAAGAAGTAATAAGTTTTATTTTTCTGTGGTACACTTATTTTCGAAAATATGAAATCGCCAAATATCCAAGGATGGGTCTGAGTTGTTGTCCCCCGTGTTAAACTTTTATGGAAAATTTATACTCCAGCAGAATTTGTATTATTTTAATATGGCTTTTTACTTTCTACACTTCACCTCGTACCTACAGTTAAGTAGACCACTACCAGTTAGAAAGGAGATGGTGGAATATCGGTGGGCCAGATGTATACCGCGAACAGCCCACAAACAGGTGCTGAGGGGAGACGTTTTAGGAGTAATTGCCGCCCCGTATGGGAAGAACCCATAAATCCATCACCCCCTCTCCTCGTTTTTGAAATCTGTGACATTAGTGAGTTTTTGCATAACGTTTTTTTATCGTCTGATATTTTTCTTCCTAGTGCGCATGCTCATAGGAATAGCTCAGTAGTGCAGTATTATAGATACGCATGTGCAATAGGTACAATGTTTCCTATGAGCATGCGCGCTATGAAGAACAAAATATCGGACGATAAAAACGTTATGTAAAAACTCTAATGGCAGCGCCATTTCCAGCAGATTCGCACCTTAATCCTACTCCATGTTAGCTGTGCACGTTTCCACAAGAGTACAAGTCGGAAATATCATTGTGCCTGCTGAATAGATCCATGAATGCTTCAGTGAATTCCTTTATTGCAAGAAACTTGTTAACACTAATGCGCATTTTAATCTTGTCTTGACCAAAGATGTTATGTGTGCTATTACGTCTCCTAAATGCAAAAAAGAAAATATTGCTACTTGGATGAAACTTAAATAATATAGTTGAAGTGAACTCATCGCCAGTACTTTCTCTCTGTCGCTCTGTCTTAAGAAACAACATTGTTGCCCAATGATTGTCTTCACCTAGCGCGGCCAGGTGGCGAAATGGCTTCCTTACTAGCGCGGCCAGGTGGCCAAATGGCTAGTGCTCTGGCTTTTTGGTATCACAGGCTTCAGGAAGTTCAAATTTTAAAGATTAACGAAAGTTATTCACGCAGAAGAAGAAGTTAATGCATTTTTTTTTCTATTTTGAGATAAATGTCAATCCTCAAGGAGCTGTAGCTCTCTTAGTACTTGCACTACAAAAACATTGTAATCATAAAAATTGTAGGAAATTTAATCCTCCTTAAAACGTTAACTACATAAAACTTGGTTAAGATGATAATTTCCGAGATATTCAGAAAAAACTAAAAAGTGAGTAA
This sequence comes from Caerostris extrusa, assembly GCA_021605095.1. Classification (NCBI taxonomy): domain Eukaryota; kingdom Metazoa; phylum Arthropoda; class Arachnida; order Araneae; family Araneidae; genus Caerostris; species Caerostris extrusa. The sequence continues at coordinate 90,624 of BPLR01006552.1, forward strand.
AATTTTTTTCAAAATTTTCTCAGGAGCTGCCATGTTGGATAATTTGTATTTTTTTCCGATGCTGCCAAAAAATCAATCAAATTAAAAATATATTTTACCCCTCACATCTTTTTGCAAGCACTGATTTTTAGAACAATGGATTGGACTAAAAATCAGAGAGATTTTTCACTCCCTCATTCGTGTATTAAGATTGAATTGATCTGATTCCTAAGCCAAAATTTATGAGAGTTTAGACGAGATTTAATAATAGCATAATAAGCCATCCCCCCTCTTATGGATATATCAACTCTTAATGACGTGTAGTTCAAGAAGAAAATTGCCTTCTCTTTTGTTACTTCATTATTTATTTTAAAGGTCCTTACTCTTAGATTTTTAGTCCTTTTTACTCTTACATTTCGATTTCTAATCGTTATAATAAGGGTAAGAATTGTTTAATATTTGATGATGATAGAGATTATGACAAAGAAAATGCACGAAGTATTCAACCAATATAATTCATTTCAATTTGAAGGATGAAAGTTGTGATGTGATAATATTCCTCCTTGTGTTTAAATTTTTTTTCTACTTATCCTAAATAAATATTTTTTTGGTGAAATTTGGTTTAGCTGAATTTACTGAATAATTTTTTTCTCATTATGAAAGAATTGACAAATATATGGATAAATTTCAAGAGTTTCACAATTATTTTGCTTTTAATACAAACATGATATATCTTTTAAACCTATTAATAGAAGTTGTTTTATATTACATAATCTGTTTCATTTAAGTTTTTTCCTGATATTTTCAATATAATAAAATCATAAATTAAGCTTACTCTTTATAACATTATGAAATGTTTGTAGGGATTTAGTTATTTTTGTTGGGTGACTGTTTATATAATTTTTATTAGTCCTACTGAAGAAAATCGTATTCGTAATGTATGCAATCCGGATTTGGTCAATAAATCTCATTGGGAAAAAGATAAAAAAAAATTATTTATTGTTTTATCGTTCAAAAAATTAAGATCTCTAACAATCAGTTTATGTTATTTTTAAACATTGACATAGTGTTCTATGAAAAAGGTAAAATGTTTATCAGAAAATAGAAATATAAGTTAAATCTTCTAGCACATAAAACCCGACGTTGCACGTCTTCAAAAATAAGATTCAATAATTCGTTTATTTAGATTCAGGTGTGTTCTACGCAACAACTGATTTTTTTAAGGTGGTATTGCAAATTGAACGACAAAAATCAGTGTAAAGAATGTTCGACGAAACGTTCTCTCCTAGAAATATTTTTTTTCTCCCTCTTCCTCAATTCATCTACATCAAATTTTGAAATGTTTGTTTATTTGTAACTAATCCTCAATGTCCTGCAGTACGGGACGGGCATTCTATGGGTGATCAACTCATGGATGGAGGGAAAGGGTGCAGCTTCTGTTGTGATGGAGCACCCGTAGGTAGAAGTCTGGCTTTTGCTGGCTATGACTTTTTTACAGTCACATGAGACCGGGACCTACGGCTTAAAGTGGATTCCAAACCACTACAAGCATCCATGACACTGCCGGGACTCGAACCCGAAATCTGTGGTACCGAGCGCCAGAGCGCTAGCCACTCGACCATTCAGGCAGAAGTTTTGAAATGTAAAACTACTTATTAACACGGGGTAAAGAGAAAACCTGGTTGTCTGTTCCTTACTCATCCACTGTTAACCAAAAACATATCTTCCATTTGGCAATAGCAAAATGTCTCCAAATTTTTTTGTCCCATTGCGATTTGGTCGGCACAATTTTATTGGTAAGACAACAATTGCGAAATTTTTTTTTAAACAAAATATTAGATGGTTACAATTCATGGGTTAGTATGTTTTATTTACAGTATATTTCAGTATATAAGCCTTAAAATTTTTAGATTTTTTATATTAAAGTATGGTGATCGTTTTATTATTTTATCTTTAGTTTATGTTTTTAATGAAAGAATATTATTAAAAATATTTTTAAAATGAAATAAATTATTTGTTTTCTGAAAATAAGATTTCCTTATATTGCTGATTTGATGCTCACGCTAATCACGCTAATATTTTCGGTGTTTGAAATATCAGCTATGGAAATTTCAATTTCGTTAAACTCTAATAATAAATAAATAAATAAAAACACAAGAATTAATTTGTGTATTTTATTCTCTAACGAAATGTTTTTTGGATTCAATAAATTATGATTTTTGCTTTCAATTAAATTATTAAAAGGGATCAATCAATATATTTTGAATTTCCTACATTGTTTTAAAATGAATATCAGTAATAATACGAAATGGTTTTATAGTTGATCACGTAATTTTATTTTTTTTGGTGCAAGCATCTTGCAAACTAATAGGATTTTTTAACGGCATCTGAAAAGATTTGAAATTCTGGTCATCGTCATTATTTTATCTAATTATCAATGCAATGATTTAATGAATGTAATTTTTCTGTCCCATGTTACACCATAACGACTTTTACGTACACCATAGCACATCCATGTTAATTAACTATAACAACTTTTCTCAGTAAAGATGCATCAAATAAGGGTTAAGCAATCCACAGTAGTTCAGTCTAAGTTATTGAATTATTGCTTAAAATGAGAAATTTAAACGTTCTTTTCTCGTCAAAAAGTTAGTTAAAATTGTGCCATTATTTGTAACATTTGTAACATTTTTCTTTCCAGCAAACGAAAGAATAGAATCATGGTTGAACAGACACCCTCAATTCGTACACGATTACTTCGTCCGAAATGCCTCTCGACAAATGGTGGAGTCTTGGCTTCTCTCTCATTCTACTCCCCAGGACTTGGCTCAGGAGAGCTCTAGACTCACTAGTACCAGTTCTGGTGCTATTATTCCAGTTCGAAAAACATCGGCCCAGAAATTAGAAAGCGGAAAAGACCAGTCAAGGTAATCCTGAAATATTACACGGTATGCCAAAGTAGACGAAATAGAAAATAATTTGCTTTATTTTAAAGTTTTAAATTTATTTTTATACAAATCATGACGCATAATTCAATGTCACATATGCATACAGACTGTTCTGTAATTAATTTCACAAAGTTATATTACATATATTTATATATTTATTTATTTATTATATATTTATTAAGTATATTTTATTATATATATATAATAATCTGCAATGATAGATTCTTCCAATTTCATGGAAATTAAAGAATTTTGGGAAATACAAACATTAACTGTCATTTTTTAATTCGTTCTTTTACTGAGCTATCATTTAGGGATAACTTTTTCAAATTTTGAAGATTCTGATACATTACTGTTGAGATAAATGCTTTAATAGAGAATATTACTGGGATTTTTTCCAATAGAATAACTTTTACCACTTATTGCAATTAATTGTGAAATGCTATAAGCGGCAATTAATCCATCATTAGCTGCATGCTGTTTCTTAAATGATGCAACGATTGTTGAACGATTTTGAAATTTTTTATATGTCTCCTGAAGATATTCAGTGGGCTTGTCTTTATCAGAAATATGTTATCACAATCGACTTGTTTTCATTATCACATAAGTAAATGTTTTTAATACGCTTTTATTAGCTTCACCTGTATGTTTGTATGTATGTATGTAACTGACTCTTTGCGCTCGATTTTGGGACTGATGCCGCCATCTACTGGCGAATCAGTCAACTGATCAAAACCTACCTATTTTGTACAATTATTTTGTTTAATCTTAATTCCTTTTTTTTTATTTTACTTTTATCTTAAAATTCTCATTTTAACTTTAACCTTTTTATTTTTGGGCATCGTCAACGGTCTCTTAATTGTACCGATAGTTTTAGCTTTTTCGATCTCCTGCTTTAATTGTCCAGGAAAGTCCTGTCTGTAGACCAGGAAATGTTAGTATTAGAGATTAGTATGTTAGGTGGATTATAAACAGTTTTCCTGGTAAATAGCACTGCTTCAGTTTTCGCGACATTAAGTTTAATTTTCCATTTTCTAGCCATAATTCAAGAGTGTTGATGTAGTTTTTTAAATTTTTCTGAATAATGTAATCTCCTCCCCTGAGTAATAATTGCTGTATCATCAGCATACAATGTTAATTTAATTCTGTGGTCTTGTGGAATGTCGTTAGTATAAATATTGTACAGGAAAGGTCCCAAGATCGATCCCTGAGGAACCCCGCGAGAATCTTGCAATTTTTTGAATCCATGTTATTGACAGAAACAATAAAACTCCGCCCAGAAAGATAATTAAAAATAACTTTGATAATATATGGAGAATAATTAAAATTAATTAATTTATAAATGAGCCCCTTAATCCATACCCTATCAAAGGCTTTCGCCACATCAAGAATATTGCCGCCGTGTCCTGCTTCAAAGAAAATCCTTCATGAATAGTTTCAGTTAAATTGTACAACTGATGCGTGGTGGAGAGATCCTGCATGAAACCAAATTGCTGAGAAATTAAAATATTGAGTGCTTTTTGATTCTTGGTTAAGAAGATCCGCGATGACACGTTCAATAATTTTGCTGAAAGTAGAGAGTAGCGAAATCGGACGATAACTATTAGGAGAAGAAGGATCTTTGCCCGGCTTAAGAATAGGAAGAATTCGAGCTATTTTCCACGAATTTGGGAAGTAATTAAAAGTTAAAATGGCATCTGTAATATTGCAGATTTGAAGGATACATTTAAATGGAATATTTTTAAGCATCTTGTTAGTAATACAGTCTAAGCCAGGAGTCTTACTGATTTTAAGGTTAGTAATAATATTAATCACCGTCGATGCTTTAGTAGAAGGAAAGTTACTGTTAGTACTGTTATGCTGAGTTAAAAAAGACGCGATAGTATTTTCGACTTCTGTCTCAATCTGAACATTAGTTGATGGATTTTCTTGAAATTGTTCTTGCAGAGAATTAGAAAGAATGTCAGCTTTTTGCATGTCAGTAGTAACAATATCATTATTATGGTGCAGAGAGATAATTTTCGTTCTTTTCTTACGAATGCTATTGCAAAGCTTCCAGATCGTACCATTCTCAACATTAGTCGTTTCAAGACGCCTATCCCAACAATCATTCCTATACTTTGCAACAGCCCGTTTTAGTATGTTCTGATGGTGATTGTAGACATTCTTGCTGCTAGAATCACGATAAATTTGCCAGAGCTTACGCGCATTATTCCGGTTAGTAATAAGAATTTTAATTGGAGGAGGTAAAAAGGCGTTATTATTAGCAGGAATTTGATTGGAGGCAGCTTGATGCGCAGAACGAATTTTATTGGTTAAATCAGTAATGGCGTCCTCAATACCTTCCGGAGAAGTAATAGGCGTGAAAGAGTAATTAAAGTTATTATCAAGAATACTAGAAAATTTAGACCAGCAGGTAGTAACAGCCGGGTTAGGCATGACATGCACAGCGCGAAACTTAAAGTCAATAATAACAGGGTTATGATCCGACGAGAGTTCATCAATCGAATTAATAACATGATTAAAATGAAAATTATTAGTGACCACTAAATCAATAATTGAAGTAGAGTTAGTGCCTATTCTAGTAGGTGTATTAGGAGCAAGAATGTCAAGATTAAAACTATGAGCATATCTTTGCAAAGCAATGCCAGTATTATTTTTATTAGTACATCCCCATGAAGTATTATGTGCATTGAAGTCCCCCGCGAGAATAACACTATTATTCATTGAAAACAAAAGATCTAAATCAGAAGTAAGATTAGGAATTGCAATAGCATTCGGAACATAAACAGAGTTAACAAAGAGAGGGGGAAAATTGGAAAAGTTTAACGAAATAATGGTAGCTTTTATACCAATTAACTGTGGAGTTGCAATATGAGTATGTGGCAGAGAGTCTTTGACAAAAATACCAGTACCCCCAGAGATTGGATCTTGAGGACCGTCATTTCTATAAAAAGTGTACCCCATTAAGTAAGGTGTTTGTGTATTCCTAAGATGTGTTTCCTGAAGCAGCACTATATCTGGATTATAGCTATTAACAAAGTGAGTGAATTCAAACATTTTAAACCAGAGGTTGCATGCATTCCAGTAGCATATGCGAAGACCAGAAACCAACTGAGTCATTACAGGAGCATTTTGGGTAGATTGAGAGGCAAGGCCATTAACAAAGACCTGCAACTTATCAGCTTTATTGTTTGTGCTTCTTACTTGATGGAGAATTCCATCCATATCTTTTAAGTCCGAAAAATTGATACAAATTCTTGCATAAGAAGCAGGGATTTTGAATAAACTGGGCGTGGCTCGCGATGTTCTGCAATTGGCTCAGTTGATTTGGAGATATTTCAGGAGACCCAATACCTGTATTGCATGGTTGTTGTGGAGGTGTCAAATTTTTTAGCTGCAGCAGCGTAGGAAAAATTCTGAGATACCTGTCGTGCAGGAGTATACTTGGGAAAGGTTGCATATTTGGTTGAATTGACCTTGATCTTAGGGAATTTGCACATCCCCTCCAAGCAGCAGTGTGACCAGATTGTCCACAATTTATACACTGAGGTATTTCAAGCTTATCAAAAAGTTTACAGTCCTTGTGAGAATGCTCTTCCCCACATTTCAAGCATCTTGCCTTAAAACCACAGTTATTTGAACTATGGTGGAAATAATTACATTTATAACACTGCAGAGTGATAGGTTTTTGTTATAGCGTTCCACAACAACTGCTAGATACATTAGTCTGTCTAATTTAAAGATATCTTGATTCTTATTAGATCGGGTTAAAGTAATTTGAAAAATTGGCAAAGGTTGTTTATCCCTGGTCCTGGTAAGTTGCACCACCTTCTCCACAATGAAATCCTTGGCTGCCAGCGCAGCTTTAATGTCTTCAGGATCAGTATCTCGATGTAAACCTTTGATCACCGCCTTTAAAGGTCTAAGGAATTTGGAGTGATCACGAAGAATTCTATACCACTCTTGCTCAAAAACTTTGTGATATCGCGGTGCTGATCTTCCGTGTTGGGAAAGATCTTCAGCATTTCACCTGCTAACTTAATGAAGACATCACCATTGAATTGTTCGTCTATCAATTTTTAGCATATCATAAAGGTTGCCTTTAGGCTTAACCATTATTGGTGGCATTTTACGAACCACCGTTATCCCTTCATCCTCAGCCGCTGCGTCAGTGCTAAGTGCCTGAAAATTATTTTTTGTGACCAAATCGTCACTAACTGATACCTTATTAAAGGTGAAATTTGCCTTAGCAGTTAATTTTTTGTTTGGAGTGAAACTCCCCAGAGTCGTTAGCATTACTACTTATTTGACTAGCATTACGCTTAGTCTTAGATTTAATATTACCATTAACTTTACCAGAATTACTGGCATTACAAAAGTCACAGATTTACTATTACAACAGGCTTATTTACATTGCTAGAGATACTAGCAGTTAACACTTTTACTAGAATTACAATTTACTACATTATTTACATTACAATTAACAATATTCTTAGAACTATTGTGCAATTTGCAATTATCAATAGGGCAATGATAACGACTTACCCATTCCTCAAGGAACTTCCGCTTCTGTAGAAGGGTCTCTGTAATCTGTACATAATCTTGTTGGAGATCGGACCTCTTGGAACTCTCCACAATTGAGTCGATGACTTCCATTTCTTTCAAGGCAGTACTCATCTGCCTACACATTTCTTCTGGGGAGACTTTTTCAACAGGTTTTATCCTGGCTTTCCACTGCAGGTGGAGAGGGTACTTCCGGACGGCCCTCAGAAGGACCATTCCCCTCAGTTGAAACATCCATTTCACTCATCATACATTGAAAAAAAACGATGACCAATCAGGTGGGCATCAAAAACCGAATCAAGAATGATCAATGTTTTCGAAAAGGTTTGAGCATCTCTCGGAATGTCATTGATATAAATATTGAAGAGGGCGGGCGCAAGGAGCGACCCTTGAGGAACTCCCCCTTCTATTGGTCTGGTTGAGGAAGTAACTCCACCTACTCTAACTAAGAAATCTCGGGCTTGTAGGTAAGAGCAAAGAATCTTAACAAGTTGGGGTGAAAAATCAAGTCGCATGAGCTTGAATAATAAGCCATTATGCCAAATTTTATCAAAGGCTTTGGCTACGTCCAAAAATAATATTCCCGTAGATTTGCGTTCGTTAAAGCCGTCATGAATCAGCTCTGTCAACCTAAGTAATTGGTGACAGGTTCCTAATTGCCTTCTGAAACCAAATTGTTCAGGAATGATTAAGTCATGGAGATCGCAATGCTGATTCAGGCGTTTAAGTAACGCAGATTCGAATATTTTGCTCAAGCTACTAAGTAGTGAGATAGGACGGTAATTATGAGGGTAAGCCAAATTAGCATTTGGCTTAGAATGGGGCATACTACGGCAGTCTTCCAGCAAGCTGGGAAATGACAGATCCTAAGTAGAAAGTTAAAAGAATGGTAATATACAGAATAAATTTAATAGGAGTGGACTTTAACATGCGATTATTAATAAGATCCAGACCAGGGGTTTTATTATTTTTGAACTTTCTGATAATTTCACAGACTTCTTTGGGAGTAATTAAATCTAGGTTATTGACATGTGGTCTTTGTAAGAAATCTGTGACTGTAGAGTTGGCGTGTTCGAAGAAATTTCTATCTTCAACATCGTGATTGAGTTCAAATTGAGATTTGAGACTGTCTGCGAGCAGTTCCGCTTTGTCTTCTGGGGAATAAGCAGCTCGGCCGTTGGCACCCTGCAAGGGCGGAATGTTGTGATATTGTTTGCGTAGGAGGGAACATTTCTTCCAAAGTGATGTTGACTCAGGCGTCAGGGCCTCTATGTCGTCTTGCCAGCGTTGCTGTGTAAAGACAGTAATGGCTTCTCTAATGTCAATTAGAGAGCGGTAATAATGTCGTAGGAACTCAGGATCTCTCGTCCTTTGCCACCTACGACGGTAATGATTTCTGAGCTTGATTTTGTCTTTAATATATTGAGGAAATCTAATCGGTGGAGGTTTGAATTTAGGGGTAGAACTTTCCTGCAGACATGTGACGTAGATGTTGGTTAATTCATTTATTCTGTTCATCAGCATCTGCTGTGGTATTTAATTTAAAACTGGGTAATTTTTTACTGTTCATCACATGCCTGAAGTTCTCCCAATTAGTATTTAACTGATTGGGAACTTTCAGTGATTCAGGGCTGGTGTCCAGGGTTAGAATAACGGGGAGGTGGTCAGAATCTAAATCTGTAAGCACCTCAATATCATAATTAAAGGGGATGAATTTAAAGAGAGCAAGATCGAGAACATTACCTCGATGATTATTATTTCGAATGTCAGTTCTAGTAACTTTAAGGGGGGAACAACTTTCACGCCCCTTTGACTTTGGAGGAAACGATTTAGGGTAAACCCATATCTGTTTGAATGTCCAAAGTTCCAAGAGGAGTGAAGAGCGTTGAAATCACCAGCGAGAATCACATTGTTTCCCATTTTAAAAAGCTTATTAAGATCCTCCACCGGGAAACCACCTGGAAGGCTAGGCTTAACATAGGCAGATATAATTTTTAAAGGGGATAATTACTTATTTTAATTTCAATGATAGTGGCATCTATAAAATCTAAATTTGGGGATAGGAAGGCTATGATGGTGAATACTATTTTTAACATAAATTCCTGTTCCGCCACTTACTCGGGTAGGATGCTGGTTGGGTCTATCAGTACGATAGAACCTGTAATTAGCGATCAAAGGGTTATAACCAGGAGGCAATTTTGTCTCCTGAACCAAAAATACATCAAGATTCTGCTCTGCTAGGAACTCCCTAACCTCGTGAATTTTGGAACGTAACGAGTTAGCGTTCCAGAAACCAATTGAAAGAGACCCAGACCCGAAGAGAGTTAAGCCGTGAGGAACTGACTTTCTGAAAGGACATCAGTATACGCCTCAAAGAGGTGATACGTCATGTCGAATCTGTTGGTACAATTCCTCATTTTGTCTTTTGCTAGCCCAAATGCTCGCAATATTATTTGACCGTGAGATGGATTGTCTCTTACGAGAGGTCCATCAAACACTGAAAAATCTCCGTCAACGAACACTCCGAGGAGGCCATGACGGGTGCGGAGCTATTTGTGGTAGCAGCAGGCAGCGGCTCCCTAACTATGATTGGCTGAGGGGCGGGGCCTACCGACTTTTCTTCGTTCCCCTGGCGGAGAATTTGGGAAAAAGCCATAGCAGGCTGAACATTCCGACTGGTAAAGGTCGCTGGCTGCGTCCTGGTGGAAACCTTTTGTTTAGGTTTGGATGGAGGTGGTAGGCTTAGTACTTTTAGGATTTACTAGTTTTTTTGCTCCAGATTTTTGAGCGGGCTTAGGCATACGGGGGCATCCGCGCCAGTTCGCGGCATGTGCTCCTCCACAATTTGCACATTTGAGTGGCTGGTCCAACGGTAATGTACATTCCTTAGCCCTATGGGGGCCAGCACACTTGACACAACGTGTTGGAAGACGGCACACTTCCGACGAGTGGAAGTATCCCTGACAATTCCAACAAACAGATGGGCCCGGTTGCCCTCTGTAGCTCTCAACACTTACTCTGAGACCGAGAAGAGTAGAGAGGCTGTATATCTCCTCTCTCTTTTCGAGGATGGAGACAATTGAGCATAAAGTAGGGGCATAGGTTCCCTGGTACGAAATTTAGTCATCCGAGCTAGTTTAATCAGGGGGAATTCCATAGCTCGGAGTTCGGTCTCTATATCCTCAACGGGAGTATGACCAGGGAGACCTCGGATCACGACTTTAATAGGTCGGTCCTTTTGCAACATCAAAGACTTGAAAGGCGTCCCGTCGCTTTCGAGAATTTGAGCCAGATTCCTGTATTCAGTCTCATTATCGACCGTAATTCGTAAGAATTGGCCAGACAACTTGGCCTGGATACTGGGAATCTGCAGAGCGCAGTTGATTCAGAGTATTCCACCACGGACACAAAGAATGGTGGAATTCTGTTTACCCTCTTAAATTGTGGAGGAGCCACTGTTAGGTCGGCAGCCAACGTTTTGTTAGGGGGTTAGTATGGGAAACTAAGGGTAAAGCAGCCATATTTACCCTTTTCATGTCTTTCTTGGACATAACTTTTTGGAAACCCTCATCGTCATCGTCCGTAGATGGAGACTTCCTCTTGGTGGCATTTGACGGCTCAGGCATAGGAGCGGGAGGTGGTGGTGGAACTTCCTTGGCTGCAGCTTCAGCTGCGAGTTGAAGTTGAAGCTCCTTCGCTTTTTTCAACTCCAGGAGTTCTTTTCTGGTTGGCAGGTGGGAGGCAGGGATGCCAGTGTATGTGCAAATCGCACGTATCCTCCTCGAGCATTCCTCGATAGTCATGGAGGCTTTTTCCCAGGTGGGAGATTTGATGTCGTTGGCAGCGCTCTGATGCTTCTGCACCTTTGTCATGAGAGCCGCTGCCTCCTTCAGCAAAACTTCGAAATAGAGCAGGTGCTCCGGTGTCGGGTCAGAAAGTCTCTTGGGTGCAGGATTCCCAAAAAGAAAATCATTGCAGCTCAGCTGCTCAGCCGTCACCGTTTGGGAGGTGTCCATCTTCATTTCTTTAGAGGTGGCTGGATCATGGGGTAGGCCCTGCTCATGTAGTGGAGGGCTCTCCGGAGATAAAGTTTCAACGGCCGGCGGGCCGGAAGAAGCTTGGCTCATTTTTAATTTTTAAAATTACTAAAACAATTAAAGTTAAATATAAAAACAGTTTGAATATTAACACAAAAAAAAAAACACCAAAAATCTCTTCCTCAGCTTGAGGCGCAAAACCGTTCTCGCAACAGCAAAATCCTAAGAGGTCAGGAGCGAGTGAAGACACGTCTACTCCGTGTGAAATAAAAAGAAAATAGTAAAAATGATAAAAAATAGTAAATAAAAATATTCACGCGGAAAGAAAAATTACGAAAATAAAAAATTTACCCTGGATCGATATGAAGGCGTTTCGCGATGGGAAAGGAATTAAAATCTTAGTTAAAATTGAACGCGGTCGTTTTTTAGCATAAGCGGAATTACTGTTAAAGTCTGGAAGATTTAATAGAAGCGGATTTTTCGTGTTCGGGATTTTAAGAAGAAAGTTTTCCGATAATTGTTTGGCGTAGTTTAAAAACGGTTCGAAGTTTAATTCATTATGTATTCTTTGTCTATTGTAGTCGAGTGGCGCGTCGGTGATAGTTAAAAGAAATTGGTTTTGAAAGGCTTGGAATTTTAAGTGAGTTTATTGCTGAGTTTATCCATACTGGTGCTGCGTAAAGTAAAATAGGTCTAATGAGCGAAATATAGATGGTGAGTTTACCTCCGATCGAAAGTTTACTTTTTCTGCTTACAAGAGGTGTAATTACTCGTTTAGCTTTAATAGCTTTCCCCATGGAATAATTTAGATGTTTGCTATAATTTAATTTCCTATCAAGTATGACCCCCAGGTACTTGTATTCGGAAACAAAAAGGCACTGGTTCATTAAATATTTGAAATTGATACATATTAACAGGAGATCTTCTTCTATGGAAAATTAGTGCTGCACATTTGTTTGGATTAACTTTTTTGACTTTCAGAGGCAAAGCCATCTTTCAATTTTTTCTATGAAGTTTTGAAGTCTGAAGTAGATGGTAAAAGCATGAGTGTGTTGAGTGATTATTGCCGTGTCGTCCGCGTACATGGCCGTGTGTATGGAGTGTGCTCAGAGTAGAGAGCCCTTGTTGCCGTAAGGCAGCGGGTTCGAATCTGACCTGTCCCTTTAGTCATCATTTCTAGCAGCATTTACTCTACTCCGTAGTATACTCCTAATTGTTTATATGTATATTTTCTGTAACTGGTTTTTTATCTTTCTTCTTTTCTTTTCATTTTTATTCTTAACTTGTAATTATTTCATTATTGGGCAATACCTTGATCACTCATTACTGTTTATAATCATCAATGTTGTATTCCATACAATGAACTCTAATCTAGAATCCTGGAGTAATAGGTCATTATAGACCAAGGAACTCCGTGAACACAAGGACGACCAAGTCGAAAACAAACAAAATAAAAACATGAAAAATAAATTATAGTTTAAAAACTTAAGAAAAACACGCTTTTAGAGTTAATCAGACTAAAAGTAAAAAATAAATTAATAGTTTAAAAAACTAAAAATACGCTTTTAGAGTTAATCAAACTAAAAAGTAAAAAATAATTGTTAACATAAGAATAAAATGACTGACTAGAAAATTAATGTCACTGTTCTAAAAGCGTGGGGTGCTCGGTATCAATCGTTATAATTTTTCACTAGTTTCATTCCGAAATGCAGAGTTAGTTTAAAAATGTCATACAAAGCACCCCACGCTTTGAGAACAGTGACATTAATTTTCTAAGTCAGTCATTTTATTCTTATGTTAACAATTATTTTTTTTACTTTTTAGTTTGAGTAACTCTAAAAGCGTATTTTTTAGTTTTTTTTAACTATTAATTTATTTAAAAACACGTCGGATGTTGTTTATTTACAAGAGATTCTATGAAACTGTGACATTTTTCTCTCGAGAAGAGTTTTAGCATTTCATTCCCAGGGAGAGGAATGTATGTATAATAAAGAATAAACCCGTCACTCAAGTTTGACGGCAGACGATCTTATTGTGGGTAGTTTTATTATATGCAATTAGTGTTTGTACTAATGGCCGTCATGAACGGACGCGATTTGGAGTGTGTGTGAAAGTAGACGTTTGCGATGCGTCGGGAAGCTTGGATTCGTTTCCGCCTACCGACAAATGGATACCTGCAATGCTGTTATGAGCTGTAATATTATCAAGCTAATTGGAATTCGAGTTGGGTAATTACCAACTTAGAAAGCAATATTTAAATGGACTTTCCAGCATGAGCAGAATTTTTCCTGGACAAGATTTCAGCCCGGATTAAAAAAAATATAAGGAAGAGCTTATGGATCATGAAGCCACCAACGAGACATAAAGGGATAATTTTACCAGAATCAAGCTAATTTGAATCCTAATAAACGGTATGCAGAACCAACAATTAAAACATCAAAAATGCGCCTTAATCAAGATGATTCGTTTCAAACGCCAAATAAAAGACATAGTATAAGATCTACTCCGTCTGAAATATCCTTTCGACTTCCTACTCACAACAAATTTGATAATATTCCTGATGATACTGTCAACTCTGATGAACCGATCCCAATTATAAACAAAATCCAACCAATTATGCTAGCTATGACTGCTAACTACAACTTAGCTCTTCAAAATATTAATAAAAATTTTCCATCAACCAATAAAATTCTAGCAAAGGATTAAAGATTTAAATTAAGGATTAAAATATTTCCTGAATCAGAAGTAGCGCACCCAGAAATTGCTACTTACCTTTCTGAGAATAAATTTGAATTCGATGTAATTACACTAAAAATGACCGTCCACTTAAAATAGTTTTAAAAGGACTCCCAATTGACACGGACAAAAAGTGAAGCCGTTATAGGTCTAGAATAGGCGGAGATGTTACAAAACCCATTTACAGATCCTCTAAAAAATAGCAAAGAGCGTACATTACAATATTTTTTTTGTAGATTTAGGCACATCCTTACTCTCACAAATCTAACTCGCACTGACTAGTTGAGGGCTAAGGGATTACTAATCGCAGTCCCGCCTGTTTGTTCCATTTTTAATCATTCGTGATGGCGCAGCTTCATAATGATGACATATCTACCCCGAAACACACTCAGCAGGATTGCATTAGGTTGCGTTTTAATCTGTGACTCGTTTTAAAATATAAACACTAAAGAAACTTATGAAAAATCTAGCGAAAATGTTTTTATAGAATGCTATATAATGTTTTAAAAAAAATAATTAAAAAATTTCTATTTCAACTTTTTAAAAAGTCAATTAAATTTAAAAAAGGAAAGTTCTGCAGTATCGGTCAAACCACCCTACCACCATTTATGAAAAATGGAACATCCACTTGTGGGCGATAGTGACCAGGTTGACCACTGGTTTAAAATATTACTGGGAAAGAATTTAATAAGAATCTTGACGATCCTCTGTTTTGATTCTGCAACAAAATCGAATGATCGAACGTGTGAACAGCATTGTTGTAGAAATGGTTATGTGTTTATTAATGCAAGAGAAACCGAAGCTGGAGTAAATGAATTATCACCTGTGCTACTTGTGATCCAGCTAAGGTGGGTTGTTCTGTTCCCTCTTCCGTGGGTATGTACACTGAAAGCTGATTCAATTCGGCGGAGCAGTGGCCTGCCAGCGTCATGCAAGCTGAATTGCATCGGTTTTTCCTACGTAATCGCTTATTTCTTCGGAGCCTGAGAGAAAATAAAAAGCCGTAAAAGATATTTTTCGCATGAATCCAACTGTGTCATAATTTTTAGTAAAGAGTCTCTAAACTATGGTCCTCAGAACCAACACCGCAAGCACCATTCATCCGGCCAGCCACAATTTATATTGATTACATTGTAAAATTTATATTCTAAGTAAATCATACAAAATAATAATCAGATTTATTTAAGTAACAACCCATTTACAAACACAATAACTAACATATATAGTGAAATGGAACATTTGTAAATAATGATATGATATTTGTCCTTAAAACTCACAATAAGTGAACTGCATTGGTAAATCACAAAAATGAAATTAATCATTATAATTATGGTTAATGATATTTAAGTAGTTGTAACTTTCCACTGACAACTGTTTGCAGATATGAATTAAGTTTACTAGTAGAGATTTTCTTCAATGTCATCAAAAAGCTCGTCAACTTGAACCTGTAAATATTTTTGTATATTTAATTTAGATGTTATTTTCACACAAGTAGTTCTGAAAACGGGAAAAAAGACCCGAGAAAATTTTTGTAACTTATCAAACTGTTTAAATAGAAGACTATTATTAAATTTCAGCAGTGAAGAATTTGAATGTTTTTCTTTAAATATATCATAACACTGAAAATTAATTTCCATTTGAAGTTCTAGGTTCTATGTCAATAAAAGGATTTAAAAAATCTTGATGTTGGAAATTGCATCAAAATCTGAAAAGTGAGATTTAAAATGTATTTTTTAAAGCCAAAAATAAATTGTAAATTTACTTGAAATGGAGTCTTAGTTCGTTGACTGAATGTTCGTCATGCTTAAAAATGAGCAAAACATTTTTGTTCTATTGGGATTGAAACAGAACTTAATATGAATGTATAAATCAGACAGAAGTTGGTTTTTCTGCTTGCAATTTCGAATTAAGATCATTCATATGTTTAGTTACATCTGTATAAAATGTTTGTAACTTAGCAACAGGATGATTCCTTTTATTCAAGTAATTCAAGAACATGGTTTTTGCTAGGAGATTATGAAATCTCGTTAGAACTCCCCGCATATTGCAGTATAACATGGTAAGTCATTTTTCCTCCTTCTCTTTTGCTCAATACACTCGGAATTGACGATGATTGAGCGTACTTATATGATCTGATGTAGTTAACAGTTGATATCCTCCGAAACTAAAACTACAGTATGTTTGTTTGATTAATTAGTTAAAACTTGGTCCTTGGGACGTAACGGGGAATCACTGTAACTGTAACCATTACACTAAAAAGGTTGGAGACCCCTATTCTAGATAAGCGATTACGCACCATATCTTTTGCATGGCTTTAAGACTTCTGATATATCAAAAGAATTTTCCGCTCAAAGACTGTTAATGAATTATTCAATGCACGATTAATGATTTTGAACCATTGTCATATCCTCTATCCCTCGTATAAAAAGTAACATCTGAGCAGTATTTAAAACGTCTGTTGATTTATCCAGAGACAAAGAGGACCACTCTAAGTGTATATTTTTGTCAGACAATTGAGTTAATATATTTTCTGCAGTATCATCTTCTCTGTATCAACATAATTTGCTGACAAACTGATGTTTTTAAATAAATTAGCAAAATAATTTGTTGGGCACATTTCTTCTGTGCTGCAATCACGCAATCCTTGATTAATTCACCATCAGTGAATGTTTTCCATGTTTCGCTATTGAATAAACCAGACGGAAGCTAGCACAAGTTACTACTTATTGTTCAGCATTTGCTTTCTTAAACAACAATTGTTGAGATTTTAATTCGCTTTACAATGATTCATATTATTCATTTCCTGATAGTTCCGAAACTAAAACTGCAGTATGTTTTTTTTTTTGATTAATTAGTCAAGTCACGCTTCGATTTTTTTAATACAAATCATGCATGTGGAGCTATTTATCCATAAGGCAACAATAATAAAGAATTAGATATGGCTAAATGGTAATCAGTTGCTTAAGCTGGAAGTGGTTAGAAGAAGCTCAGTTGTTGATTTAAGCTCGAATTATTTTATTTTTATTGCAAGTTCCCAACCCGGCTTAGCAAACGTTTAAACGTAAGTGAAAAGGGCATATTTCCTGAAGAAACCAATAATTGGATATCAAAATACAATTCTATTTTTGGAGCATTGTTATATTTTAAGAGACATTTGATTGCATTCAATTAAGATTCAAAAACTTAAATACTTCTTCTACCCTGCAGTCCCATCCTGAGCATGACCTCTGGCGACATCCCGGCATTCCTGGCACTGACCTTTCCCGGCAATTTCATGACTCCTTGTAACATCATTAACGGTTATACAGTTCAGAAAACATTACAGGAATTAAGGGCTCTGGACGAGGGGGAGATGACCTTCGAGCTGGTCAAAGATATCAGTATCAACTTCGATTCAAGCAACCTGTGCCAAAAGATCTTACAGAACATCAACATCTCAATTAAAGTGGACAGGTGCTCCATCTCCCTGGTTATGGGACAGAAAAGTGACCCCAACAGGTACAAAAAATATCCTTTTATTTATCTATGTTTGTTGTTGATATGATATTGATACATTATTCTGTTTTAATCAATTAAAAATTGGCTGAAGTGGCCTGATGAATAACACGTTTCACTTCCGAGCTAAGGGAGCTTGGTCCGAAGTTCGACAAGTAATGCGAAATTCGAATCTTCCTTGTCTATGTGGAGGATGGGTAAGGTAGATACAATATCGTTCTAGTGTTAAATACCCTCATGTTTAAGTGCTCGCAATTTGAAAGAAACAACATTATATATAATTGTATAACATATATGGGATTATATATAATTGTATAATTATATGTAACATTATATATAATTGTATAATTATATGCAACATTATATATAATTCTATAATTGTATAACATATATATATATATATATATATATATATATATATATATATATATATATATATATATATATATATATATATATATATATATATATATATATATATATATATATATATATATAACAACAACCGTTTATATATTTTTTTTTTTATTATTTGTTGTTTAAATTGGTAATAGTAGGATTTGGTTTAAGAATAAGAATAATCGCATCTAGTCAGACTGCCTGTTAAATGTTCTCTGCGTTTTCTCCAATACGATACGGAAATGCGAAGCAGTTGCCTGTTAAAGTCTTCCCCTATATCTCACGTCTGTTGGCTGTTCATGGCATGCACAAGAGGTACACGGAGCTCACCGATGTTCAACAAAAACAAATAAAAAATCCAGTCTTTTTTATTTCTTGGGAAAATATTGAATTTTTGCTCATACGGCGTTTGCTCATACGTTTACAAATAGCAGCTATTTAATTTTATCCTACATCAGCATCTTAGTAAAATCATTAAAGATGAACCACGATTAATTTTCTTTTAAAAGGATTTCACTACACACGAATACAACAGAGAAATGTCTTCCATGAGAACTTTTGAAAAATTGTGAGGAAAACTGGAAAGATTCATGCAATCAATCTCACGATTATGCAAAATGATTTCTCAAGTATTTATAGATTCATACAATTAGCCTCGCGCTTACCCAAAGCAATTGCTCAATATTTTATGGATTCATACATACAGTCAGTCTCTTGTTTGTGCAAAGTAACTGCTCAAGTATTTACAAATTATTTTTTTCTCTCTTTTAAGTTATCTTAGTATAGCAGTAATGTAGATTAAATCTATATTTCATCTTGCAGACCTATTGCCATTCTTCTGCTTAGTCTTCAAGTTGTAATTCGAGTAATGTAACGATAAAATAGCATTTACCTGACGATGTCATTGATAGTATTCGTGAAAAGAACAATTCTTGAAATTCGTGAGTTCTAAGAATTTTCAGAAATAGTGTGTTAATTGTGGATAGACGAGGTATGCAATTAAATGATACCCACCTATGAAAATGCTATTACAAAGGGCATTGCATAAAATAGTTTTACATTGTAAATTTTGGTTATTTTTAAATATACTATTATAATTGTGTTCATTTCTATTTGATTTTCTTCACATAAAAGTACTTATTTCTAGAGTATTACCAGTTCATTAAATAATTTTACAAATCCTTCTAGGCATGATAAGAATTAAATGACATAATTTTATCAGAACTAATAAGTTCTATCAACATATAATAATTTACAATTAAGTGTAAACTTTATTTAGACAAAGTTTCTTATCATTTATTGATGCTATTCACTATTTCAACTGCTCGCTGGGAAAGTGGCAAACAAATTCTTCAAGAAAAGTTTTATTTAAATTTCATTGGTTTGCAGAAATCAAAATAGTTTTCGATAACTAAGTGTAATAAGATAGCTTCTTAAAATTACATTGTACAATCGCTATTTAAAGCTTTTCGTTTTAGGGAGTTCATGTAGATAAGCATTAAATTGGGACTTTTAATTAATTAGTATTGTTTTATTTATAATGAATTTTTACGATTTTTATAATAAAATTATTAAGCATTTGTGTTAGTAAAATTCGTGTATGTGTTAGTTTAAATTCGTTCCTGTGTTACACTGTGTTCCTGTGATCATTAAAATTTTAAAATTAGAAATCATTCCAAATTCACATGTACAAGTTTTGCTAGGAAGTAAATACTGATTTATCTTTTACTAAAATATGAAGAAAACTACCGTTTTTGGTGTACACGATTAGTATTTTCATTTTATTTATATATATATATTTTTTTGCTAAGTTTTTATCCAGATTTTAGAAAAAAAAATTGTGCATTAATAAAATATTATATTGTTTTCCCAGATGTCTCGTAAACCAGTTACTCGATGTGTCTTGCAATCCTACCGTAGAACAAATGCAGCGACAAAAAGAAATCCGCATTCCTTGGGGCACCACCGTGGCCGAATATCGACAATCTCTCAATATATCTGATTGTTTCAAAGTAAGAATCAGAAAAAATATAGAGATATTTTCTTTAAAAAGTGAAAAATTTTTTTAATAATCTGCGCTTACTTGTAAGTAATATAACAAAATTAAGTAAATTAATATCTTATTAAGTAATTAACAAGTATTTATATGTATATTATATTTAGTAAGACAATAAACATTTTTAAAGACTCAATTAAAAAGATGTATTATTTAAAAGTTTTATTGCCATTTTTGTGGGTTCTGTAACAGTTAAATATTTAATACTAAGAAAGGAAATTTATTACCCAAAATGCAGGCAAATAGATAAGAGGTTAGGATCAAAACAGCAGTTTTTAAATTTATGAATCAGAATTATTTTGTAGTTATATAATTTTTTTTAAAATTGCAAGTAGCAATACTAATAGTCTAGATAATAGTCTAATATTATAGGAATTAAGGTGATATTTATCATAAAAGCTAGAGAAACAAAATATATTTCTCTGCATCTAGAACACTTTATGCTTGCTGAATTTGTTTAAGTGCAGAGATTTTCCAGTACGTCCACGGAGAAATACACGTCTTTCACGTTCATTAAAACTGATCTAAAAATAGATAACTTGAAGCGGAACATACTCGAGAAAATTGGCACAAATAAGTAAGTAAATTATTGTAATAATAAAAGCGAAATAAATAAGATGACAATATCTTTATATGAAACTAATGAAACAAGATTGAAATAAATATAAACATTAGACGTCAGTATTTAAAAAGAAACATACGAATGAGATTCAGTATGCGAGCTTATTTAATAGCCCTTATGACTTAAAATTATCAGGTTAAAACCTAGTATTAATAGTTTTCCTTTAATAAAACTAAATAAGTTTTTCTTTAACAGATTAATATAAGTTTATGTGTAAAAAATAACTGCTAACAATTTTAACATACGAGATATATGAAAATTAATAAACACATATTCTTTAAATATAAAAGTAATTAATATTTATACTTGATTTGAAGATTAAGAATTCTGTTTGTGCAAGCAAAAACAAAACAAACCTTTACTGGATGAATCATTTTTATTATTCTCTTGTGGTGACAATTTTATAAAAATCCTAGTAATTAGGATACAAGATTGTATTAAAGAAAAATAAATTTACAAGTTAAAATAAATTATTGAGAAAAAATTGTTTGTTTGGAAATTAATCGTAAACCTTTGGCACCAGTGTAAAAAGGAGAAAAGAGATTATAAAATGATGAGCTCAGTTTTGTATATCAAGTATTAAATTTACACAAAGTTACACACGGACAAACATCTAATGTTAAATATAAAAAAGGAAAAGTTAGACAATCACGCACACAAAGTAAGTCTTAATCACTATTGAGGAAGTTCCGTCAATCTAAAGTTAGTGCTACTGATGCCCTGCTATTAATGTTGTCATATTTACGAAAGCAGAGATTATACACTGGCATTACATCGAAAAAAATATCTGTCTTCAAGAAACGTTTCTTATCCCTTTCAATTCAAAGTTAAGTGAAAAATAATAGAAAGATTAAATCTTAAATAGATTTTTATTTAATTCCTTTTTCCTGTGATGTAATTGCTGTAGTTTACAAGCAGTGTTTGTTTTTGAAAAATTTAGATAATAATTTTCCATTAACCACTGCTAACTCCCTTACTGTAAGAAGCAGCCAGCAATTAAAATGTTTTTTTTTTCTTTGAATGTATATTTAATTAAGCACTAGGCTACGAAGGACTTTTTCAATTGGAGATTTTCGTTTTTACTTCTGCCTTCAAAATAATCAATAATTATTTTAAAATATTCTGTTTTCAAAGTTTTTTTTTTTTAAATTCAGTTTAAAGATCCAATTAACTGTACCTTTGCATTAAAGAACATGCTAAAACGAAGAATGAAAGAATTCATTTTGTTCATTCAGTGAGATTACTGGAGTGAACTAACGCTATTTGTTCTTTTCTAACTACGTTATTAATGAAACTGACTGAAAAATTAAAATTTATGCATCAGAATGACTGTTTTATTTCGTTAGAAACTCTTCTAAAAATCTTTTATTCTCCTAAAAACTGGAATGCAGTTTTAATTAAAATAAAATTAAACTAATGCATTTTAAAATGAAAACAAAACAGCGGCTAAATTCAGTATTTTTTAAATAATAGCTTATACATTTACGAATATTTTATGTGATAAAAAAAATGAAAGTAAACAAAAATTATTAAAAAATTGAATAATTAAATCACATAATTTTTTATTAAAATGGCGTGCGATTTACTTTAAAAATGGTGTTAGTAGTAGGCGCTAATCAATTAAGTAGGCATTAATTATTAGTTAGGTTGTATTTTTCCTGTTATTTTTTCCATCTGCTTTATAACTATTTAACTGCCTTTCCCAAAATTTAGTGGAAAAAAAACCTGAATATATTATTTAATAATGATCATTATTATAATTATTTTTTGATAATAGCTATTAATTATATTTACCGTACATGCATAGAAAAAAAACAGAGATTCCTGAAAATATCTTTTATAATTGAATGAATAACATAATTCAAGAAAAATTAAACGCTTGGTCTCTTTTACTGTATATGAAATGTTTCTTTATTACTAAGTTATAAAATTCAAAAACTTAACTTGAGCCGATTCTGTGCGAAAGTAATCAAAAAGTATTTGAAAATTTAAATCGTATGAAAATTTTTGAATAATTTTAATTCATAGTATGGTCTGATAAAATTTTTGGTATGGATAAAATTTAAGGAAATTTACGATAAAAACTCATTAAATAATATGTGATAAAACATTCAAAACTCTTTATTTATTCTCCCAAATTTATTTCATCGCTTTCAAAGTAATTCCCTCTGGACACAATTCTCTTATGCCAACTTTTTTTTCCAATCCTCAATGCATAAAATGCTCAATGCTAAAAAGTCATTGGCGGGGATAGCCTTCAAAGCTCGCTGCGATTCATATTGAATCTTTTAATCGACTCAATGTCCCCGGGTGAAAAGACCACTCCGGGTCTTTTTCACTCCGGGAAGTTTAGAGAACAGCCAGAAATCGCACTGTGTGAATACGGTGATTGTGGAGCGATATTGGTTTTATTTTTGGCGAAACAGTCACGAAGAATCAATGCAGTGTGAGCTGGCGCATTCAGTGTTTTCGGACCGAACCATTTGAAATTTCAGCAAGGTCTCTAATTGTAAATCGTCGGTTTGCAAGCACCAAATCTTTAATTTTTTCGGCATGAGCTTTGTCGGTTAAGGTTGATGGTCGACATAGGGCTATTCGTCTTCAATGCGTTCTCTGCCTTCTTTGAAATGTTTATACCACTTCTAAATATTTCTTTTTCCGATATAGGAAATGTTCATCGAAAGCCTTCTCCAACATTCTATACGTTTCCAGAAAAAAATTTCAATGCAAGTTCTTTGCTCAATTAATTCTGACATTTCGCCGGAATTTTAGCGTCTCACAAAATCAAGCGTAACTCAAACACCAATGAATATTTTGACGTAAAATTTTACGCAGATGTCAAGGACAGTGCCAGTAACCTAAAAAAAAAAAAAAAATTAATTCCATAAGCGGGAGTTTTAAATTGAGAAATTGGTCTTACTGTTTAGACACAGTAGTATATACAAAGTGTTACCACAATAACGGCTGCCATATAGAAAAAAAAAATGAAATTGTTACATTCAATGAATGTCTTTAAGTCGATGAAAAATCGTAGCTTATCGTATTTCAGTGTCGTAGCTTATTGAGTTTTAACGTGGTCATATTATAGGGTTATGAGAACGTGGATTTTCTTTTCGCGATGTTGCAGAAAGAGTTAGCAGGGGATATATCTACTGTGCATAATTGTTGGCAGAAGTGGTCACAGGAAGGTACTGCTTCAAGGAGATCGATATCTTACTACGTACGAACCAATGCTGAGAGGAACGACTACCGTATTCGCCTCATGGTTATAGCAACATCTTACTAAATTTGGAGCAAAAATTCGAGATTGGCACAGCGAACGATAACGAATGGACTACTTGAATCATCAAGTAGCTCAAAGCCAAATTCAGAGAGTAGTAGAATAGCACAGAGCCATATTCTTTCTAGTGTTACTCCAGATCACTTTCATCTGCGACTTCAGTTTTGTCAGTTACAGTTTGTTGGTGAACGGGTGAACGTTTGAACCCAATCTGCCTTTATCGTAGACACATTGGATCTACACCAGAGATTATGATCTGGCAGCAGTTTCCTATGGTAACAGGAATGCTCTCGTTGCTACACAACTGACCTAGCCAATGTACGTAACATTGGTAATTGAACTGATTATGCTGCCATTTTTTATCATTATTTCAGGGGACGTTTTCTAGCACGATAATGCTCACCCCATACTACTGCTGTCACCCAAAGTGCTGTACAGAGTGCCGACATTGGATGCAAATCTTTCTTCCTTCATGCATGTGTAGGATAATATTTTACGACAAATTCAGCGTCATATACAACCAGCATGGACCATTGCTGATTTGATTAACTAGGTGCAGAAAAAAAAGAAATTTATCCCACAAAATGACAAAAAAAACTTCATGTGTGCAATACAATGCTTGTGATTTTGCATGTTTTAATTCTGAATTGTAGAGACAACAGCGGTTATTAATGTACAACCATTTCATATTTGAAATGGTTAATTTCGCACATGCTTTAGTGTGTGACCTTGAACTTGAATCAAATAAATATGTTTCCTAGACAGATAACTTAGTAAATTTTATTTCTCAATACTTCTCTTCTTGATATAGGATTTCATTTTTATCCAGAGTATATTACATAGGCGGGGGCCTGCATGGCCGAGTGGCTAGCGCTCTGGCGCTCGATACCACAGGTCTAGGGCTCAAATCCCGGTGGTGCCATGGATGCTTATAGTGGTTCGAATCCACTTTAAACCGTAGGTCCCGGTCTAACATGAGCGTTACGGGGTATTGCTAATCCGCGTCCGGGGCTTATCTTCAAGCACGCACCTCCTGGGTAGTGCTAAGTGAGTAATGTCTGCGCAGCGCTTGCCTTAAGGCATCCAAGAACAAGTGTCTAAGAGTTTGCCAGCTGCATTAAAACAAAAAAATATTACATAGACATTAAGATACATTTAGTTAAGTTTCACCCTTTTATTTGTCAGTCAGAGAATATGCTTCAGTGGTCAATTCCTATTTTTTCTACGGTAGTTTATTTTTTATATTTGAAGTAGCTTTTCTTATTGAACAATTTGATATCAACTATGAATACCTTTAATGAAGGAGCTTCATCTCGACCAATCATTCAACTCCATGAGAACAAAAGATAGGAATGTGGGGTTATCAAGGTCAATTCTTTTATAGACTCTCGACCAATCAGACAACCCTATGTTGAGTGAGGAGAAAACAAAAGATAGGAAAGTGGGAAGACAGTTACCAAGATTAATGTATATCTTTTTTAAGAACGAGATAAGCGAAGTCCAGACAAGAGAACGAAAGAACCAAGTCGATCTCGCTCAGAGGATCATCGTCTAACCTCAAGAAACAAGCTACGTTATCTCTGTCTGTGAATGACAGCTGGTCAAAAATGGGTTCGTTGTAATTTCTTGTTTCTAAAATAGCCAAATTTTTTATATATTCATTGACTTTCTCCTTTATTGGAAAATGAAATCATTTTTGAATAAAATAATAAAAGAACAATTGAATTCAACTAAAGTATATCCAACTATCCCTGTATCAATAATTTAACATGTTGTTTACAGGTTTTGAAATTTGTAATATGAAGAAAAATTAACATATTTTTTCATATATTTTGAGAACCATTTTTTTACAATAATGAAACTAACTTACAGATTTATTGCATTGAGAAAGTATTGTACATATTCTCAGAAATAAGATCCATCACTAGAAATTTCCACAAAATTATGAACTTTCCCAATGAGATGTTGTCAAAATTGATACGAAAATGCAACAAACCAAATTTTGTAATTGCATTTAGTTATTAGTTAACTTCTGAATCCTATAATTCATCACAGTGAATGCTATCCATAAATAATTTTTGGAATTGAGGTTTGGGAGTGTTGACTAAGTTAACTGCCATTTTCTGAGAATCTGGAAAGAATTTTTCTCCGACTAGTTTGATGACGAGGATGTAAGAATCTAAGAAAAAAAAAGAGAGACTTAAATAGTCAAGTAGTTGTTTGATTCTCTCACTCTGTCTAGATCTGACCAGAGTTGTATTTTTTAGACGAGGATATACTCATGAAAATCAGTGGTCTATATTTTTAATTGCTTGAAATTTATTCGGGACTAACCAACAGATGATGCCTTTAACTACATACTCATGCCGACTTTGATTAGAATAATCTTCAAACGACAAGTCAAAATTTCATAACATTTCGATCATATGTTGCAACAGTGGTTTAACTGATACTACTTTTGTAATTTTTCGAAACAATAAGAAAATGAGTTTCGTGTGTTGATGAAACATTGCTTTTTAATGTGAAAAATACTGAATAATCTTTCGAAAATAACTATTTATCGGTTATCTTGATGTTGATGTTTATTTGAAATGCGTCATGCAGACATAAATGATGCTGAATGCTCTGGTCATCCAAATGAAGCTGCTACTCCAAAATACAAAAAATTTAAAACAAACCGTTCAAATTCTTGATAGGCAAACGCAAAGTAAAGTTACATGAGGTAGCTTCCAAAGCGACCGGAGACATAGAAGTTGGCCGGAAAAGTTATTGCCGCCGTATTTTGGGATGTGCATTGTTTAATATGGAAAAACTTTAAATAGCGGTTATTACGAAACTTTATTGAAGTGTTTGAAGGCAGAAATTGCAAATAAACTATTCCATAAGACGAAGAAAACTGATCTTTCACCAAGACAATGCACCACGTTACAAATAATAAATAAACAAAAATAAATAATCGAATTTCTCCATTATATTCTTCCAATTTTGCACAGCGAATATTTACTGTTCGCAGATTCTAAAACGATGCACCAGGGAAATAGATCTGTATCCAATGATGAAGTTGTGGAAACTAATGCCTATTTTGAGGCAAAAAGATAAGTGGCATTACACTGCCGCCATAGAAAAGTTGCGATGAAGGAAAGCGTTGGAAAGAATGTATCGCACTTGTAGGAGACTAAATTTATGAATAAAGAAGCATTGGTCAAATGTTTGTTGTTTTATTTGTATGTCCTGGGATTTATCAATCCATGTTTTATAATATATATTTAAAATCTGAGTTTGAAGTGTAAGTTTGAATAGTTACTGTTAAGATATATAAACTGATAAATACACTTAATTCGGAAATAGAATAGGTTTTTTGCTTTGAGTGGTAAGCTTAAAAAAAATGGAGATGAAATCGATTGTATTTTAACTATTTGTAGACACTCACTAAAGCCTTTAAAGTTGGTCATTGCCCTGCTTATTAAGACAAGTTAGGGAAGTGCATCTATTGGTACTAGCGTGCTATCTTCATATTAACATATATTTCTTCCAAATATATTGCTTCGTTGAAAACAATATATAATAAAATCATAGATAAATTATTAATTTGAGTCTAGAAGTAATTTAGTTTTTTAGTAAAAGTAATTTTAATTTTTTATTATACTGAAAAAAATGTTGAGAATTTGCTGTAAAAGTTGTAGCAGGGTGATTAACGTATGTTGTAAAAGTGCATATCTATTGTAAAGTTGATGCAGGGTGATTAATATCCCACTTTCAAAATGCTATAAAAAAGCTACTCGTCCCAATGAGTTCAAATTTGAACTGGAGATACTTGAAGAAAGAGGAAACGATACGGCATCAAAAAAAGTTCCAATGTGTATAATAGATGCCACTGTAAGCGGCACAAAGAAAGTGAATTCGGCTGCAAGTGATATTTTGAATCGAAATTACAACGTATTTTTCATGAGTTGCACATTAAGCCAAATGTAGTGTTCAAAATGCTTGATTGTTTCGGTTTTTTGACGGGAAAAAAATGACAACAGTTCTTTCAACAGTTGTGACACTGTTAGGGAAAAGCCCATCCACCATGACAAGGTCATACTAAATTGGATGGGAAAAATCGGTGGGACTTGTTTCGATAGCGTAATTAAAATCGGGAAAAATAATCATCATTAATTTAAGTCGGAAAATAGAAATAAATTATTATTAATCATAATAACGTTTTTTTTTTTTTTTTTTTATTTCAGTTAACATTTTATTTTCATCTGAGTTGAGGAATAAATTGTCTATTTTTGAGTAATTGTAATATGTTTCTTGAATTCGTTTAATAAAAATAAAAATTAAATTACTTATAAATAATATATGTATATTAATAATACATAATAAATAAAAATAAATTAATAATATATATATATATGTATATTAATAATACATAATAAATAAAAAAATAAATTATTAATAATAATAATAATGTTTTTTTTTTTTCATTTAGTTATTAGTTCATTTTATATTCATTTTTTTTAAAAATCGTATTTTAATTTCATTTTTACTTCCATATCTATATTTTTTTTTTTATAAAATTTTAATATATATTTGTTTTTCCTAATAATGAACTGAATTAATATAATAGGAACTGAATTAATGTAACTCGATGTAATATCTAACATTTTTTTCGGTGTTTTGTATACCATTGAGTTATCTTAAAAGTTTTATTACATAAATTGTCGAATATTGTGTTTAAGGAATTACTTTTGCTTTTTAATTCTAATGCAATATTTAATTTAATCGATTAAAGTTTAAATAATCTTTTTTTTGTATTGTATTGTTATGCGTTTTTAATTCTTTTAATTTTATTTTTAGATGTTTTCTCGCTATTTACAACATTGTGGTATTGATCTTCGTAATGCCGCGTTATATGAGAAGTCTGAATTAGAAAATAAGCGAAATGAAGTAAATTTATTTTCATTATTTTTAAATAGGTAAACTGAAATAAATGTTAAAATATAAATCAAATTAAGAAATAAATCAAAATAGGTGAGGGTCAGTGATTGTTCAAATTAATTAATTTCTCATTGGTGATGGTTCGTTTGTGTATTAAAGTTTTAACATATTTATTATTTACACTATACAAATCTTTAAAATGTGCTCTCCTCAACGGTCTTCATCTACATCACAACTTATCCTGTTCCTACTTTATTACCTATTTGTAAATTTTGTTTAAATATATTCCCTATTGTTTCATAATTATAACATATCAAATCGTTATTAATATATACATTTTATACATTTTTTTGTATAGAAAGACAAAAAAAAAATTAACATGTTTTTAAAAAGTACATAAAAAATTTACTAACATGATTTTTTTGTAATAAATGCTTTCCTTGTACATTTAAATTTTCGAAGAAATAATTTTCAAAAATTTATTTAATAATTATTATTTTCTATAAAAAGTAATGTAATATTGTAGCCATATTTTTGTGTAAAAACAATTGCTTAATTCTCTTGTGAATGTTAATTCTCTACTATAATTGCACATTATTTTGAATGTATTTAATTACTAATTTCTATATTGCTTGTCTCTTTATTTGAATTTTTTTTTCTAATAACTAGCATTTATTAGCAAATCCATTATAAATATAATATTAAATACAACACAATTATTCATTATAATATTTTTTTTTGTATAGGTATTTGCAATATTTTGTGGCTTAGGTATTCAACATACTCCCATCTATGAGAGAGCTATGAAATCCATTGCTAAAACTAAAACGACCTTTCAAATTCTGTCAAATCAGGCAACAACTCTTTTCGAAGAAGTTCCAGGAATTACTGAGAGTAGGCATAAATTATTCGAATTATAAATGATAAAAATTTAAATATACCATTAATAGTATATTAAGTTAAATTAAAAATTGAAAACAATTGGTAAGCTTTTTCAAATTGTATATTAAACAAAACTTGAATATTTATAAAGATAAATTACATTTTTTTAAGAAAAAAAACAGAATACAATAAACTTCTTTCTGACATTACTAAAAAATATTTTTAAGTAATTCTTTAATTGATTGATTTCGGATATCTTAACAAATTACTTAAAGAAAATTCTGCATATCTTATTTGGATATTATTATTTTAAGACCTTCCTTTTTGTTAAATGTATCTCTATTTTTTGTATGGATCATCTACCACCTTTGTAAGGCTAGTTAGTCCTGGCCAACATCCTAAAATA